>JAWPHD010004226.1:0-193670 GCA_037043455.1 Cyrtodaria siliqua
ACAGTGGATTAATATACGAAATGTTTAAACTGGACATACTACTTGATAGACAAATAGGCGCAAGTGGAGTCAACAACGTCAGTGCAAATGGCTAATCATTCCTCATATTACCTCTCTTGAACAATCGAGTCTGCTATTTTTCTCTTCTGTTTGTGTTTGTTGCTTTTAAAGGATCCTTTTTTTCAGAATTAATTAAAGAATATGGTATACATGATAGACGCATTATGTTTGTCAGGACAATGTTGAAACCTACACAACAGGATAAATGGTAAATCACAACGGCCCTATGCATGCATGGCAGCATCAAACATGCCATTAATACCTATTGAAGGTTCAACGTCAAAAAACCTTGCTTAAATACATAAACAAAAGTATACATTTAATTAAGAGTTGAAGACAAGGCAACATAAATATGTCCTAATGTACATAAACTAAAACTACTCTGACGGCAATATAATTACCAGGAATACTGAATACCACAGCAAGGACGTGTAGATTACAAGTTCAATATATACTGAAATGAAAAAGAAACGCGACACGGGAATTTCCGCTATATACTGTATGTACAATATGCTGCTGTTAATCGAATGGTAAAAAATATAAAAACAACACGGAACACAGCAAAAGGTATTCCTGCAAAGTTTCATTATTGACAGAGTAGGCTCAAGCATGTAAGCAAACTTAGGATGCAAACTTTTTCAAACTCTTTACGTTAAATACAGTACTGAACTGGCTCAATTTTTCAAAGAGGAACTTCAACATTTATGAATTTCTTGTTACAACGTGTACTGTGGTTAAAACGTCTACAACATCACAGTTGTGTCCTTTCTCTACCTAACTGCAACTTTTTCTTTTACAAAACATCACGAAATTTCCTTGGAATATATATGGAATTAAGTGTACAGTATATATACAATATATAGCGGAAATTCCCGTGTCGCGTTTCTTCTTCCTTTCAGCATAGTTCGTTATTATTGTATCCAAACATGGGGTATGATTCGATAGCTCGCCGAAAATCATATCATTTTTCAACGAAATAAATTTAATAAATTCATTAATAAATAAGAACGAATATGAAATTATTCTTATCTCTTAATTCACAAATCGACTATAAGTGTATTCTTAGAAATAAGAAACAATCATTTATTCCATAGTAGGTACCGCTAGTGGTTTACAGAAAATGTATAGATTTGTTTCAGGCTATTAGGCCGTAAGTTGTGGGATAAACTACAACTATTTCTCATGGCGGATTTTTATTTGCACCTACCATTCATTACATTCCACGTTTATCACGGCGTCGTCTGCGACATTGTCACCCGCTCTAACCAGCTCGTCATCAGAGCTGGGTCCTGGAATACCGTCTTTCTCCATCCAGCCTACAATCTCAGACGGCTCATATCCGAACTCTTCTACGAATGAATCCATATCGAACTGACACGTGCAGGCAGGTTCGGTGCACGTCATAGACTCTGAAGGTTCCCCTAGACATCCTATCTGACCGGGCATTGGTGGTGGGTCGTTGCATTCTCTGGAAAACAAATAAATGACGGTTAATATTAAACCAAAAGAACCCAAAAGGCGTATTGCCATATCTAAACTATCACCGGACGATTTTTAAAATCCACCACCTATACACAATCAATCTTAAAACAATTTTCTTTTTATAAATGACGTAATTATAACATCAGTTCAAAAAGAACATTAGTTCCATAGAAACACGTTATAATCAAGTGTAAATTCAGGATATACTCATTTTGTCAAACGTGTGGTCATAACACAATTCAAACGTCTCTTAAAGCTGTACAGTCCCTATTTTAACTGTTAATAACTCATGAATATGAATGAGTGTGAAGTAGTTTCAAATCGACGAACAACCCTTAAGTCGGTATATAAGGAGAAATCAATACGTAAAATTTCACATTTTTATTTAGCCTTCGTACAGGCAACATCGTAAATTTATGGCTCCAGAATATATGTGATAAAAAAAATAGTTGCCCGGAACGGGATTTGAACCCAAGTCTTGCACTTGTAAGATTTGAAAGATGTACGCTGAACCTCTAGACCACTGCTATTTATTGGTATTTTGTAGCATTTTTAACACTAAATAGGCATTACGTAATAACAAGAGCGCGCATAAAACTCATTAAGCGCTAATAACAAGTCGATATATGGTTGCTTTGAGACGAAGTATTAGTTTCATATTGATAAGATACAGTATTACACCAGGCAATGTTAATTTACACGTGCGACACTATGGACTGCATATTTATTGAACCACTTTCAGTTGCGTTCAAATATGTTAAGTTATTTTGCCTCATAATATATGGTAGTTAGTATACTATTTTCCCAAGTAGCGTTGTAGTTCAGTGGATAGAGCACAGGACTTGAAATCAGAAGGTCGTGTGCTCGAGCCCCGAAAGAAGCTAACTTTTTTTTCGGTAAAAATTACTGTTACCTGTGTATAGGTACGTTGTGCACTGGTCGATGTATATACAGTAAATGATTTCATGCGCTATATTTGCTCGCTTAAATACCCGATTTCGACATGAGCTGGTGAACATGAAGTTACAATTAAAGACATACCTACAAAGAAGAAATCGATTGATATAGGGCGTCTGTAGCTTTAAACGTACCTTAATTTAAAAACAAAACAAACAAGTTTATGACAGTATAATAGATTAAGCAAAAACAAGCTATAGGGATGTGAACCTGAATCTATATTGGGCTCCCTCTCCACAGAAAACATCACAGTCTGACCATGGTGTCCAAGCTGTCCATGCTGGGGTGGCTGAAATAGCAAACGGACTGATGTTCAACAATGTGGCTATTGCATAATGACATATGTTTAAGTCAAATAGTTTTTATCTTTATTGACCGTGTGCATAGCGGCCTGTTTGCCATTAACCGTTTCAAGGCGGTAGCCCTAATGTTAACGCTTTTAGATGTATGATTTCACACACATTGCCTTATATGTATTATTGTATTTGTTGTTTGTTTCGACACGCGTTTTTGGTCAAATGTGGTCCTTGAATTCTGCATTTCCTGTTACATTTTTATATCTACTTTTATGTTTGTCATGGATCCATCATGGTTCTATCGTTGGATTTCTACACCAATTATAAATTCGTTATAGAAATACTGGATAGTTGTGTTTTTGCACTTCTTAAGAAACAATAAAAACAATTCACACATACTGGGGCAATCCTGTAAGTTGCAAGGCATAGTTTCTTCAGCTACTCCTTCACAAACGTTTCCAGGTTCACAATCGCGTAATCTCGTCTGCACCCCGAGGCCACATGTCTCACTGCAATCGCTCCATGGTGACCACTCGCTCCAAACGCTTGGCGTAGTGGATCCTATAACTGGAAGAGAATAAGAAGATAATATGTACGTGTGTGTACAATTAAGACGGGTATCATGGCACACGTGTTGAAGTAAACAATCAAGCACGAAAGTAACTATTTCATATATAAATAAGTCTCAGAAGAATAAAATATAATAGGACAATATCAACAGACTGTTCTTGTGTATACTTTGGGTGACAATAGGGTAATAGGGAGAACCTTGTTTAACCCCTAGTGGCCTTTTTGCTACTGACCGTTCCAAGGGGTACCGCCTGTTGTCAACCCTTTTATGTGTCGCATACCTTTTATGTTTGTGGTGTCGCATACCTTTTATGTTTGTGGTGTCGCACACCTTTTATGGTTGTGGTGTCGCATACCTTTTATGTTTGTGGTGTCGCACACCTTTTATGTTTGTGGTGTCGCATACCTTTATGTTTGTGGTGTCGTATACCTGTTATGTTTGGGGTAGTCGCATACATTTATGTTTGTAGTGTCGCATACCTTTTATGTTTGTGGTGTCGTATACCTGTTATGTTTGTGGTGTCGCATACATTTATGTTTGTGGTGTCGCATACCTTTTATGTTTGTGGTGTCGCATACATTTATGTTTGTGGTGTCGCATACCTTTTATGTTTGTGGTGTCGCATACCTTTTATGTTTGTGGTGTCGCATACATTTATGTTTGTGGTGTCGCATACCTTTTACGTGATTGTGTTTTATCAATGTATTTAAGGTGTGTGTTCATAAACTGTTCAGATCAAAAGACATACCAGCTGTTGTCATTACTGGTGTTGAAACTCCGCTAGTCAGCGTGACGAAAACAGTCGTCGTAGCTGAAATGGATGAGCCAATATCTAGTTTGTCATTATTTCTATCAAATATAAAGCTTATGTTATCCATAACATTTATATCGATTTTCGTCAAATTATTTAAAAGAATTAATATTTTAAATAACTAAAATAATGTGTTTAATTTACACAAGATAGAAAGCAATCATGGGCATTTATATTCCATAGAAAGACAGATGATAATATATATTTTTTATACATTATTTTATTCTAATAGGCTTAAATTGACGTGAGGATACAACATACAATTTTACAAAACATGGCAACAGTGTAATTATTACAGTCAATAAATGTATAAATACAGTTTACTCGACAGACTCAACAAACGCTCACACATGAACGCGCGAAAACACGCACGCACGCACACACACGCAACAGTATTCCTCAAAAACAACTTGCAGATCATATATTTCACTCGTTAAGTGCATTTAATGTTCATGTATAAAACAAAACACCTGCAACGTATGAAAAGGGACATGTACAAAACGTTTCAAGTTTCTCAGAGGCAAGCAAACTTAATTTGTATATGAATATATTAAAAGCAGCATACCTAAAGGATGGTAGCATGCCTTTGCTTCGAAGTTCTCCACTCTTGGTTGTGTGGTATCGTCCAAATCCTCGGTTATTCTCAGAACGATTTCGTCTCCAACCCGGTTATTGAAATTGATTGTTACAACATTGTCGTCCACGCCGATATCAAACTGAATTGTACAATGTTTACTGAACCAAACAGCTAACGCACCAGTAGACAATATCTTTAATATCTCAGTAATAATAATTAATAAATCAATTTTCATTCTGAACGAGACAAATATCTTGTCAATAACGACTGTAAATTTAAAAAAAATCATTCGAATCACCTGTCTCTAACGGTACCAATCGTCATTTAATAAGTGCATACATTAAAGGTATTGTCTACTGGTGCGTTAGCTGTTTGGTTCAGTATAGGTATGTTACATTTCTATGGAAGGCTGGATTGGACAAAAGAGGTGTGTTATCCTTTATTTTTAAATGTTCTGAATATATAGAGAATTGTAAATTGTTCCTACATACTATTACATTTCATAGATCAGCATTAAGTAAGACAGAGAACCAGATATTTATAGTGTATACCTCATTGTGCAGGCAAGTATGCACAATTCAATGCATACGCAATTATGTGCACCTGACTGCGCACGAAAATTTGAAGAAACGCTCATTCGGCGAATATTAAGATTGTGGCCAAACGTAAAACGGTAGTTTGGGCTAAGTACGAAATTAAACACTCGAAAATCAGCTCATTTGTTGTCATATATGCATATATGCCCGCATTGTCTCTGGCCAGTCGATCTCTAAAATGGTTTATTACAGGCAAAAAGAACTACCTCGGTCGGAAGAACCACGAATCCATCTTTCATCAAAATGACCTCGACGTTGCTAATTCCTTCCAAGTTGAAAAATACGCTGTCAATCATGGCGTCGTTGCCATCCGTGTTGATGTCTATGCTGATATTGTGTATAGATCCTGGCGGTCCTGACACCGGCTCCCAACCGTTACCTCCATCTAGTATCTGCAGGGGTTCGTGATCAACGAGAGAAGCTGGCCCAGACACATCGACGTCATCGTTTACGATGTTTATAATGGTTTCAATACATTCTGCAGCGAAAAGATATGCATGAGATATGTGTATATAATTTGCTTAAGACAAGGTCAATCAAATCAAATAAAAAGTTGTATATATGTGATCGATGCTGAATAAATTGATTCCGATGTGGCGATCGTCTTAACATTGCAATGTCAGATGTTGACGGGTCGATCTTATTGTTCAAATCAGAATCACTTTATTCTTTCTTTTCCATAAAAAACACACAGTATAATAGACAGTACACAGACGTTCACATGGACGTTCACATAAACAACACAAACATATAGCTGGAAAAAATAACGTTAAATTACCCTGAAAAAAATTATTTTTTAGCAGATTTACTAAAACAATTACAAAGAAAACATAGAGTCTTACCTTTAGTCTCGAAAAAAAATCAAACACCTTCCTATACGTCACCATTTCAATTTCAAATAAACGTCGATCAAAACATCATCCTTGTTCCGTCTCAAGTACACGCCGATCCTCTTCACATAGGACTACTTCAGTTTAGTTTTCTCAGGCTGCGATGACCCGACAGATTGTGGACTCTCGGATAACTCCTGAAAAAGAAGGTAACGTTTAATGTTTGTCTTAAATATTTTTTGTCTTGCCCTTAACGGTTTATTTTCTTGTTGCTCTGATTTCTGTCAAGTTACTGAATACTTATTTCGTGTCTTTCTATGCTTATTTTTATATTATGAGTATATATGTGTTTTACTTGAATAGCCTATTAAAGGCTGAGTATGCTTATTAATAGCTGATGAAGTATTCGGAAGCGTGACAACATAAAGAATTACGCAAATCAATTTAATAAAATTAAACTGTACACACTATGCCAAATACATATGTGTGTACTAGTTACGATGTATTCCCTATATGTTGCGGTGACGTTAAGCATACCACAGGTAGCATGCAGATCTAATTGGTTTATATATAGCACAGGTATGTTTTATGTAAACACAAAAGTTAAAGGTTAGCATACTTTTGACACAAGGTCTAAATCCTCTCCGTTCAGATAAAAAATAAACCTATTTTAATTTAGACTTTAATGCTGCCTTATTTATTAGAGAATAAAGCCGTTTTCAACATGTTTATGCTTTTGTTATCCGTACTTTATTTGTAAATAATTATATACCCATGTAATTGTTGTTTGTTTTGAATGCATGCTGTTTATTTTGGTTGACTGCGTCTGTGAATGCTACATTTGCTGATCGACTGTTGTATCTACTTTTGTTGAAGAATTAGAACTACGAAAGTTGTACGAAAAGAACCATATGTACATCAGCGCAATTTCCATATATGATGTTGAAGAAGAACTTCGGCAGCTACACCAAACGCATCATGAATCTTTCAACTCAGTTTCCCGTGCATGCTGATGGAGTAGAACCTTGCCTCAGTTTCCCGTGCATGCTGATGGAGTATAACCTTCCCTCAGTTTTCCGTGCAAACTGGTGGAGTAGAACCTTCCCTCAGTTTCTCGTGCTGAACCTTCCCTCAGTTTCCCGTGCATGCTGATGGAGTAGAACCTGGCCTCAGTTTCCCGTGCATGCTGATGGTAGAACCTCACCAGACGTGCAGAACGCACTGTACGTAACAATCATTGTTTTTACTGATATCAGTTGTGTCAGGCTTGAAGTGACAGACTTTGCAGAAGATTCTGAAATATAAATGTACTCTCTCTCTCTGATAATTGCAAGACAATTCATTTTAGAAACATACTGTATCAAAACAATAGGTACGAGAAAATGTGCATTAATTAAAGCATGAAATCGTCTATGCGATATCTTGACATTCCATGTTTTATTCCTTCTATATAGAGTTTGTTTTCTTAAATGAAATAGGAAGAAACAAACAATAATTTTAATCTATATCGTGAAACCCTAAGCATTTAGATTATTTTATTAAATAAAGTTGTTTTGTTTGTGCGTTTTTCAAATAGTACCTTACCATTTTGTGTTGTTTTGAGGAAGAAACAAACAATAATTTTAATGTATATCGTCAAAGTGGTATTTAATATAACTACTATATCTTTCTTCTAAAATTCTTAAAAAAAATAAATACAAAACTGTAATATGTATATAAAGACTGCAGTAAACTTAACTTACCCAACTGGTACATGTAATCCAAGCTAGCAAGAACTATCATACACTTCGTTTATATAGTGTCTCTCCCTTTTAGTCGATCGCTGTTCATTAAAGAGTTTTGTAACAGCTGTTCCGCTTTATAAATACGGCGGAACTGGTTGCTTGTTCCAAGATTTATGACCAAATACCATGAAAGACGCTCGCATCTGCTACCTGCGGAAACGGAACCTCGCGGATATTTATGGACGTGTTTTGTAACGCAGTAAAGTTTGATGTCATAAGTTGCGTGGCCCCCTAATTCAGCAAAAGTAACGAACTCCCCCGGGTTCAATGTAAAGTAATAAGTGTATAAGAGTTTCTGATTTTATTTAGAGTGCGGAAAGAAACATTTCATTTATTTTCGATTTATTTTCATTGTTTCGATCAAAATTCGTGTTTTGAAATATGCGTGCACCCTCTTGTTAAAGTGGATACCTCGTGACTTTCGTAGGGTCCAGGAGATTTCAAATTGAATTGAATTGAACTGAATTGGGTTTTAAGGCGCACCAACACATGAAAGGTTATATGGCGCCTAACAGGCATGAACATGCCAGGCTCATCCTCCATGTACATCGAGATAAAAAATGGAAAATGTGCCTAGAACCTTCTCACCCTGATCGTCCGTCGGATGGGGACGTAAACCGGGCGGTCCCGTGTATCGGTCTATCCTCCGAGCACGTTAAAGAACCATAGGAATCTATTCGATAATAAGAGTAGGGCAGGTTCCCGGATTCCTATGTATCCTTCCCCTCTCTCTGGGGAGGCTCTAAATAACCTATACTGTGTTGATGAGCCGTTAAACAACATTCAATTCAATTCAATTCTCACCCTGAACTGCAGAGTTGATGCAAATTCTATCGTAGAAAATCCATTTACGCTGAAGCCACGTTTATTGTTTTTCTGCCACTGCTCTTTTGATGAGCGAGATGGCACCTGAAACAATGCAGGGATCATGATGAAGACCTTTAATGAACATGAACAAAAAATGATAAAATGAACATGAATTTGGGGGGTGGGGATTCTACCCCTCTGCCTACCCTCCCCTCCAAAGGGATCTGCAGTGGCCCTACTATTTGCCCCGTGACCAAACGGGGCCCCCGGGAACCACATGGGGCGATTTAAAATTGACAAATAATGTTATTTTAATGTTATTCATAAGGGCCTAAACATATATGGAAAGGAGCGTTAAATGTCATAGTAGCCTAATTATGATCTATTCCACGTCTGCACCAGGGTTATTTAAGTATTTTAAGACCGATTACATTCAAAATGTCTTCAAATTATCTGGTGAATTCAAAGTTTAGATCTGAACAACACAGTTCTTACATCATATTTAGATTGACTTAAAATTGTTATCACGAATATGAACATTTTATTAATTTTAGGTTAATTTAGAACAAGCCAATTTAAAGGGAATGTAGACATACAGCATAACAATCTTTATTATTGAGAGTTCTGAAACACTTGAAAAAGGGTGAACGAATTTTCGAAATCGACTGATAAACGAAGAAGATATGACCATTTAAAGGTTGTTATGAAACGGATAATCATGATAATGAAGTCGCCATTTTGAGAAACTCTAAATTACCATACTGTATATGTAATATTTATAAATACGATAATTTACTGATTTACAGGAATGAATAATCAGAGCAACTGTATGACAAATAATTAACTAAGCATTATACGATCAGTTAAGGATTTTGCATTAATTTTCATTAATTTGCATTGATTTCTTTAGTTTAAACCTTCTCTTTTTTTTTACATCGATTGTAACGAAAGCTCTATGAACTTATTTGAATCACGCTCGATGTCTTCCTGGGTAGAACCAGTACTAAGCAAATGCAGATAAAGTGTCTTGCTCAGGGACATAACGCAATGGCGGGGATCGAACCGTAGACGTTTTGATCATGGGGCTACCACTAGAGCATGTAGCGCTCTATTTGCAATGATTTTTTTGAATTAAATGATAAATATGCCATAATTATTATTTAGAATGATGTCGTAGTTCTTAAAATGGCAGCCTCCATTACCTTTTTCAGAACAACCTTCAAATGGTCTGGGGGCGTCCGTGGCCGAGTGGTTAGAGTCTCTCTGACTTGCAATCACTTTCCCCTCACCGCTATAGGTTCGATCCCTCAGGGGCCTATGAATCCGACTATAAAATCTAATTCAATTCAATTTAATTCAAACGGTTTAGAACTCAAAATAATAAATGCCTTTCTAACACAAAGAAAACTGCACGATTATTAATAACAAAAGACCTAAAGCTATTATAATAAAGAAATACTCTTACATTTACAGCAGACGACATGCACAACAGCATGTGTTTAGAGCTATATACCAAACACATGACTACATAGGGATTTCTTTGTTCAATTTCACAAAATTTTCTTACCGAAGCTCTTTTTTTTCCTTCAAATTTTACTATTTTCATTATTTCGAATGACGTAAAGGCGATTTTTTAAATTGTGTGCACAAACTCAGTATAGATTCCAGTTGAATTACCCCACTCAACTATTCGAAAAAAATTATAAATGCATCTATACGCAAAGGAAACTGGACACTTTAAACATTTTACTTTACACCCTATCCTCTTTATCAAGCGACAGTCCCTTAATGATTCGACCTATTGAAAAACAAATGACAACATGATATTGGCAATGGAATGATAAAAACTTTGGTACCAAACATGGCATATTCATTTTGGAATTTGTCAACTTAATTCTAACTTTACATAAATAAATCTAAACAAAACTCTGTGTCCACTTTCTTTTGCAACTGAGTATAGTTTCATTGTTATACGTTTTAACTTTTAAGTTACTTTCCTCTGACTTAAATATTCTACCTACTAAGATGCTTATTTCGATATGATTACGATATGATGTTTTCAACAACATTTAGTTTAGTTACATTTAGTTACCAACCCACCCCTCCCCACACGCCCACCCCACTGCAATATTGATAAGTTACGTATTTGTTAACTTGATATAACGACTAATACTAATAAAGATTAACCGTTAACCAATAAAATAAGCATGTTTATTATTTTTTTCAAAATTCAAAAAAGGTATTCACATTTTTATAAGAAATATGTTCATGACGCCCATTTTGAATTAAACAGTTATACGCCCTTACAAACCAGTGGCGTAGCTGTACTAAAGCACTGCAGGCCTGGGCCTGCAGATTATTCTGGAAAATCTCGAAAATGCACCAAAATGCGCCAGCAACACTCTGTTTATCAAATTATCAGACCCCACTACAGTGCTCAGAAGTTAAGCGGGCCTGCAGCTTCATAAAGGCCAGCTACGCCCCTGCAAACGGTCATATTTGTAGCATTACACACATCCCATGTGGGTACCTCGTGATTTTCGTAGAGGTCTAGGAGATTTAAAATTGAAAACAATGTTATTTAATGTTACTCATAAGGGCCTAAACATATAACGAATGAGCGCTAAATGAACAAAATGGGTTTCATTTTGCGCAGCTATCGCAATAGGATAGGTAGTACCGTTTTCTGCGAAAAATAGGGGGTGACATAAGATATGACTGACAGAGAACTTGGATACGATATTTGCGCATCAAGAATTATAAGTATGAAAACGATAGAACTTGGGATCCTATGATGCAGGAAAATGGTCACGGGACAAAGCAATAGAACAATATGTCATACAAAAGAAAAGAAGCAAAAATGTATACTCGACACAACAAATAACTAATATGTCAACAAGATTAGTATTTGGTTGAACTGAATTGTGGTTTTAAGGCGCACCAACACATGAAAGGTTATATGGCGCCTAATAGGAATGGACAAGCAGACTCATCCTCCATGTACATCGAGATAACATATGGAGAACGGGCCTAGAACCTTCTCACCCTGAACTGCAGAGTTGCTGCAAATTCTATTGTACGCTGGAGCCACGTTGTAGTTTTTCTGCCACTGCTCTAGTGATATGAGGGAGATGGCAACTGAAACAATGCAGGGATCATGATGAAGACCTTTAATGATCTGCAGTGGCCCTATTCTTTGCCACGTAACCAAACGGGGCCCCCGGAACCACACGGGGCACAATGATATTAAATGTTATTCATAAGGGTCTAAACATATAATGAATGAGCACTAAATGACCCAAATGGGTTTCATTTTGCGCAGCTATCGCAATGGGATAGGTAGTACCGTTTTCTGCGAAAAATAGGGGGTGACATAAGGTATGACTGACAGAGAACTGGATAAGATATTTGCGCATCAAGAATATAAGTATGAAAACGATAGAACTTGGGATTCTATGATGCAGGAAAATGGTCACGGGACAAAGCAATAGAACAATATGTCTTACAAAAGAAATGAAGCAGAAATGTATACTCGACACAACAAATAACTAATATGTCAACAAGATTAGTATTTGGTTGAATTGAGTTGAATTGGGGTTTACGGCACACCAACACAAAAAGGTTATATGGCGCCAAACAGGAATGAACATGCCAGGCTCATCCTCCATCTACATCGAGATAAAATATGGAGAATGAGCCTAGAACCTTCTTACCTGCAGAACTGCAGAGTTGCAGCAAATATATAGTAGACACTTCATATACGATGGAGCCACGTTTCCACAGCCACGTTTCCACGTTTGCATATGCGGTGTCATGATAAAGACCTTGAGCATGATAAAAAATGACAAAATGAATATGAATGGGGGGGGGGGGGGGGGGGGGGGGGGGGGGGAGAGAGAGGGTGTTCTACCCCTCTGCATGTGACAGTGTGTTTGTGAGATTGCATTGTTGTGTTCTACCCAGGCAACGGGGAGTATGCAACAAAAACAATATGTAGTAAACATCGAGATTAAAAAAAATTATAAGTTTTTCACACATCGATATTTAAGACATTACTAAATACCAAACAATACACAGTCATGCGACACATTAATTCAGTCAATAGGTTTTTCGACGGAGTTGCTATGAAATTGTATTGCGTAAATGCAGGATATGTGACGTGAACGAAGATAGCATAACATATTGGCCATCTTTCCCAGAGGCCATTACATTGACCTCTGTCAGCGTCTAAGAAAGTAGCGTGCGACCTCATCATAATTTGTCACATGATCATAGCTAAAATATCAAAATGGCGAACAGAACTTAAACATCGTGCACCACCACCTATCGGCTGCTAACTGACACGTAAATAGTCGAAAGAAACACGACTTATTTTCTACATTTTGATATATATTTTAAGTTAATAATTTAATTTACGGTAGGTTGTTAAGAGCTATGTGATACTGGAAACTGCTGGTAAGGCCACATAAAAAATATGTGTGGTTCAGGTAACCCGACCGACCCTATTTTTTTAAGGGGCCGATCCTAAAACTTTTTATGCAAAAATTTAAAAATTTAAAAAAAAAAAAAAAAAATTAAATTTTAAAAACAAATCAAAAAAAAAAAAAAAAAAAATACAAATGTTTGTTGATGATGCCAAAAAAATCGAACTCAACGTATAGTAATTTAACATATTAAATTTTCTTTTTGCCAGTGTTACCTGAACCACACATATTATTTTGTTTGGCCTAAGCAAAATGCAGTTCTGTAACCCTATGGGAACGATTTGGTGGTCCCTATTTTGAATGTTTTGACGGCGGAGTGATATGGCACAGTACAAACCCTTCTTATTCTACCCCAAAAAATTCTGAGCATAATTTACTGTATATTTAAAACATTCAAGTCGACAAATTGTTTTCTTTTGTAATTTAAGCATTTCATATAAAGTTAATTCAGAAAAATATTAGTGCAATCAAGAAATTTTCATCGTTTTTCATCATTTGCCAAGATTCTTGGTAGTTGATGAGACGTTGGCAGAGGTGTATGTGTATTGGTAGTTGATGAGACGTTGGCAGAGGTGTATGTGTATTGGTAGTTGATGAGACGTTGGCAGAGGTGTATGTGTATTGGTAGTTGATGAGACGTTGGCAGAGGTGTATGTGTATTGGTAGTTGATGAGACGTTGGCAGAGGTGTATGTGTATGCAAGGAACTACAACTCTGGGTAGAAAATGAAAAGTAAACTTACTTCTAACTTTGGTCTTGAAAATCAAACAGAGTTTTGGTTTAGTTTTACCTTGGTCTGCTCAGTCAAGTAGTCTTTTCTTTATTTATACTGTTACAGTATAGTTATTTTGGGATGACAATCTGGTAAAAGGTTTCGTGCACCCTGGGTTAATAATTAAATCATATAAAGCCCTGGTGCACCCTGGAAACTGATTTAAACTAGAAATTGTTATTGTCCATAGGACAAAAACGTATGGCTCCCCCAAACGCCCGAATAGACATAATTGACGACTCTAGGTCCAACCGTTCTCTCTTGATCTGAGATCGTTTTGATATTCAATATCCCTGTGACTGTATCTACTATCTGTATCAGTAAGGCCACATAAAAAATATATGTGGTTCAGGTAACCCGACCGACCCTATTTTTTCAAGGGGCCGATCCTAAAACTGTTTATGCAAAAATTAAAAAAAAAATAAAAATTTAAAAATTAAAAAAATCAAATCAGAAATCAAAAACAAAAAAAAACAAAAAAAAATACAATTTTTTTTTTTAAAAAAAAAAATCAAAAATCAAAAGAAATTAAAAAAATAATCAAAAAAATAATCTTTTTTAACAAATTCCAAAAAAAAATAAAAAAAATAAATAAATAACATAAATAAAATAAAAAAAATTAAAAAATTGTTGATGATGCCAAAAATATCGAACTCAAGGTATTGTAATTTAACATATTAAATTTATTATCAGAATTGAATTCATTACTGAGAAAAAAAAAAAAAAAAAAAAAGCCTACCTGCCTACCCTATTTTTTTTGCCAGTGTTACCTGAACCACACATATTATTTTGTTTGGCCTAATATCTACTGGTCATGACTAATCATCCTTCCAAGTTTGAGGACCCTAGGTCCAACTATTCTCTAGTTATTGATCGGACATTGTCTAGTTATTGATTGGGGATCGTTTTGATAGTCAAGGTCACCGCGACCTTGACCTTTGACCTAATGACCCCAAAATCAATAGGTGTCATCTACTGGTCATGACCAACCATACTTCCAAGTTTGAGGACCGTAGGTCCAACCATTCTCTAGTTATTGATCGGACATCGTTTTGATAGTCAATGTCACCGCAACATTGACCTTTGATATAGTGACCCCAAAATCAATAGGGGTCATCTACTGGTCATGATCAACCATCCTTCCAAGTTTGAGGACCCTAGGTCCAACCATTCTCTATTGATCGGACATCGTTTTGATAGTCGATGTCACCGCGACCTTGACCTTTGACCTAGTGACCCCAAAATCAATAGGGGTCATCTACTGGTCATGACCAACCATCCTTCCAAGTTTGAGGACCCTAGGTCCAATCATTCTCTAGTTATTGATCGGACATCGTTTTGATAGTCGATGTCACCGCAACCATAACCTTTGACCTAGTGACCCCAAAATCAATAGGGGTCATCTACTTGTCATGACCAACCATCCTTCCAAGTTTAAGGACCCTAAGTCCAACCATTCTCTAGTTATTGATCGGACATCGTTTGTGTGGGGGAGCCATAATTCCCAGAGGCTGTTTTTGGCCACTGACCGTTCCAAGGCGGTAGCCTTATGTTTAAACCCTTTCGTGTATGTGATGTCATTTACTTTGCTTGAGTTTTACATTAATCTGTCCAGCTGAGAAGTGTGGGTCGAGTTTTACCTTGTTTGCTATATGCATAGTCAAACTGGATTCTATGCGAGTGTCAAGTCAAGCTAAGTTTTACCTTTTCATGGTAATGTCCCAGGTTAAGTCAAGAGAATAAGGGGTCCATCAGCTGAACATGTAATGCGGAGAAATTCCATTCACAGTCGTGTTGAAACTCTATGACCGGACAGAGTGCGAACCCTATGATGACGTCTAACTAAATCCTCAAAAGACAGTTGCGTTTGATGTTTGTCTTAAATCTCGTGTTGCCGCACCTTTATGGTTTGTTCTCTTATTGCTCTGGCTTCTGCCAAATCAATGAAAACTTGCATTGTGACTTTCTAGGAGTTTGTATTAATATTTTAATGATCATCTGTTCGAGAATATAGTCTGGTGTGGATTTTTTTATTTACACTGTCCCGTTTTATTGGAATGACAATAGGATCAGATTGAGGTGTGATGCACTCTAGAACCTGGTTTAAACACAAGGCGCATCAACATCCTTATGTTTTGTTTATGCACGAATCTTGCATTAATCTACCTATCCTATTTCTTGTATTTTGTTTCGGGAAGAAGTAGACTTACTGAAAGAAACGCAACACGGGAATTTCCGCTATATATTGTATGTACAATATGCTGCAGTTAATCAAATGGTACATGCCTACGTAAGACCTTTCCTTTCGGAAAAAAAGACTAAAACAACACGTAACACAGCAAATAGTATTCCTTCAAAGTTTCATTATTGACAGAGTACCCGTTTGGCTTAGGATGCAAAATTTTGCAAACTGTTTATGTTAAATACAGTACTTAACTGGCTCAATTTTTCAAAGAGGAACTTGAACATTTATGAATTTCTTGTCACAAAGTGTACTGTGAGTAAAACGTCCACAACATCAGAGTTGTGTCCTTTAACTAACAATTTTTTTTTTTTACAAAACGTCTTGGGATTTCTTTGGAATGTTATGTGGAATTAAGTAACAAGAGCACTGCAAGCCGACGCAGATGCTCGACTTCGCAGAAGTCACGTTTGATAAACCCATGCAGACGGGGGTTTCCATCAATGATTTGCATTTTAATTCTTAAAATAAACAAATAATTAAACAGCCATTCATGATAGAGAATATTTATAAGCTGCACATATGTTTCTGTGTTAATTTTCAGGTTTTGTTTGAATCTTGTTTTACGTCGTTTTTGCCACATGTTAGGCCATATATGACGGTCAAGTTCTGTTTGAGGTAGAGGCAGACCACCCCATTTTTCCTGGGTAGATCCAGTACTGTATACCTCCCGCCATCCGTAAGAATCGACGCTTTCTCACTTGACAAGTCGATCTCCCAGGGATTCGAACCTGCAGCGGCCATTTTGAGGTGTTCGTGCTATAATTAAACAACAGTAATATGTATCAATTAAATACTTTAGTACCTACAGACCAAACCAGATGGTCAAATGGCCCTAAATCGTTCGCCTGATGCTTTGTCCATTATAGACACGTGCAACAGTTACACAAGTGGGTCAGATAAAGCAGAGGTCTTGTAAGTTCATAGCTGTTTTAAAGATTTTCAAATATAAATATGTGTTAAACTGTGACACCTTAGGACAGCCTAAATTTAAAGCAACTAACCCTCCAAATAACGGCAAAATTACGTTACAAAACCGTTTTTATCAAAACTCTGTTAAGGTGTTCAGGTCATACAATAATGTATATTTACCGATTAAAAGCATAGATACATTCACTGTTTATTAAAATACGCGTGATTGAATATGCGTAAAATGAATCATGAATTGGTAACTCTTAATTCGACGCTCCAGTTTTGGTGTTTGGTCTGGCTGATTAAAAGCCGTGGGGTCTATAGAGTTTGGATTCTCAAAATATGTAAGTTATATATATACCTCGTCAGTAGATTTAGAAACGGTGTACATCTGTACTTAAATGTGGCTATTGTTGGCGGGATAGCTACTTTAAATGTCAGGATCTCCACTTAACAGACTTGGTAGTAGATGACCAATGTGCTCGTGCTAGTTACAAAATATTAAACCTCTGGCTTTTAAAGTTTCAGAAAAAAAGAAATTTTAAAGAGATTCATAAAAAACTGTGTAAAACTGTGAGGCTCCGGGGCTGGGCGAGATTTGATCAGATGGTCGCGACTTGAAAAAACTTATTAGAGGACAATACACCTATCCACAGACATATTAATAAACAGATAGGAAACTTCCCATCTTAACCATTGAAGTAACCAAAATATCACGTGGCACCTTAACTTTTCCTTCTATCTCCTCTCTCAATTATTCACTGATTTTGATGAGAATATATTAAAAAGATTCTTAGTGAATATCAAAATGGGATTATAATCATTTATTTTGAAAATAAGAAATAGTATAAAAAGATGTTTAAACATAAAAATGTCATCATCTTTTGCTTTTCTCTTAAAAATCAAGTTTTTGACATAGTCAAACTTTCCTTCAAACTCCTTTTTTGCTCTAAATGTAAGAGAAAGAAATATACTACCATTGGAAAGAAATCTAAACTTCTGATGGGATTTGGCATGACTGAAACTTGTATCTATAAAACTCTTCAAGATTTGGGTGTTTAAAGTTGGGAAATAATTTGTGAAATTTTCGCACTGTGCCACGTGAAATTTAGATAATTTTCGTAGTGTCCAATCTATTTCTTATTAGGTCTGTGACCTATCCTACACGCAATAAATGAGAGCTGTATGCCATGTGGTTTTAGAGACTTTTCTCTTTCACCTATATGTCTATGTAAAAAATATGACCTCTATGGAGTGGCATAGTTGGACTCAATGGTCACCAACTTAATAAATTTGGTAGAGGATTTAAATCGTCTGCTACATGAAAAATATTTGACCTGACCTCTAACTATTGCTGTTTAAGATAATAGACCTCTAGCTAGAATAAGATCTTTTTTAATATTCCTATATAACACTATGTAAAACTGTGACTAGCCGGCGGGTCCTGATCTGGCCCCAAGGATTACCATTTGAACATGGTAGAGGACCATAAGGTTATGTCGCATGCTATACGAGAGCTCGAAGCCTTGTGGTTTCAGAAAATAAGATTTTTTTCAACATGTGACGTTGGAGAAGAGCCAAACTTGAACTCAGGCTCGCAGTTTGAACAATTTAACTTGGTCGAGACATGTATATAAATACATAGGTCTATGGTTGAGAACTATTTCTAAAATATTAGACCTATAGCTAGGCTAAGTGTAGTCTCAGAGAAGATTGTTTAATGATTTGTCTGTACATTTTTGTACATTTTTAAGTAAAACTTTGACTACCAGGGCGGGGCCAGATTTTACCAATGGGTCACTATTTGAACATACGTGGTAATTAGAACCACCTTTCACCTCTCTCTGGGGAGGCTCAAAATATAACCTATTCATAATTTTGATCGAGCATCATCAAAAAAACTGACCAATCAGTGACCAGAAATAAGACATACCAATACATTCTGGTAAGTGATAAACTCAGTCTTTATCCTTGATGTTCAACCTAGTTTACTGTTAAAATTAAGGTATCTACAGTGTGATTCTTTCTCCAAAACCCTGCCTATTTCATGCACATTCATGAAAACTGATTCAATATGCATATCTTTCAAAATCAAAATCTAGAAGATTATCGTCTTTTTACTCTGCCAAAGAATTTTATTTTACTATAGAATCTAAGGATAAAAACCGAGTAACACAAATTTGATCAATTACTGAAAATAAGATAAAATCTCAACATCTCTGCAATGGAAAATTATGAATAATGTGTTGATGACCTATTAAACAACATTACCTGTTTCATGACACTAAATGATAATCTAATACAGAAAATACAAGAAGGGTGTCACATTTGTGTCACCTGCCTAGTGCTAATTTCAGCTTGGTTAATGGAATTGAATTGGGTTTTAAGGCGAACCAACACATCAAAGGTTATATGGCGCCTAACAGGCATGAACATGCCAGCTCATCCTCCATGTACATCGAGATCAAATATGGCCTAGTACCTTCAGCTTGGTTGGGTCGCAGGTTAAGGTTTTAAGAAAAGGGCCATAACTCTGCCAAAATAAACGTCAGTTATTGGACATGTTTTATTTAATAAATAAAGGGGTCACGCGATTAGGCGAAGTCGCTAAAAACTTCGCTGTAGTTTGGCCGACTTCGCTTTTTTATTCATGTGGGGCGAAATTTGAGTCACCGTCATTTTCGGCAAATTCGGGTCAATTTCGGCAATTTCAAATGTGATTAACCTCATAATAAACAAAAGCCTCTAAAATACACAATCAGCGCGTGTATCACACGTACCATATTTAATCCCATTACCATTAAATAACAACGCGACTCTTATCTAATCAGGGCAATAGCCTAATTATCGGCTTGCCTTAGGCGAGATGAGAATATCAACCGCCATGTTTGCTCTTTAGGCGATCACGTGATTAGATCATGTGGGGAATCATGTGCGCATTCTATTTAAGTAAACCAATCAAAGCTGTCGTATTTTTTCGTTTGATGAATAATTAAAAATCGTACTACAAAACACTGCGCAAGGGCGGGGTTATGATTATGATTGACAACAAGATACCTTGAAAAATGTCCCACGATAAATAAATTTAAAAGACAGTGTATATAAATTATATGATTGACATCGGCACAGTTAATTGTAAAGAATCTTTAATAAGCAAAACTTTGATTGTGTGTTTTATTGAGCCTAATTATGAAATAAAGAAATGTGTTTGGTATAAAGAGAGTTTGTTTGCGATTGTTTTATTGACGAGAGAAATCAGCGGACATGTATTGTATTCTACGATTAGACATAGATATCAATAACGTATGTTACTCAATGCGGGCATGAATGAAAACTAAGTTTGTGGTAATTATCGAATAATTAGTATTTTTCAATAAAAATGAAACGAAGGAGGGGTGGGGGGGGGGGGGGGGGGGGGGGGGTGTATTCAAGACAGATAGGATTTTTGGCACTGTTCACTTTGAAGTTTGTAAGGCCGTGGGAAAATAATAATAATAATAACAAAATGATATTAATAATACATGCTTTATTAGTAATATTATGCATTATTTTAGTTATTATAACAGAAATAATACCAATACAAATAATTAATAAAATAACATGCAATTGGTTAACTCGATATTTAATCGTCCGTCTCATGTCGACCGACCTCAAGTCTCCCGGTTTTGAAAAACTTCTCCCTGTTTTGACTGGAGGGAGAAGTGACTTCTCCCTATTTTTGGAGTCTGGCTTGACCCCAGTCTATTTTATTATTATTATTTTATTATAAATTAAACAGTTTAGCGACATTCCTTAGGCAAGATGAAGTAGACGTAATACTTCTTAAATTACTGGATGAAGGCGTTTGTGAAGTTTTACGAACATAGGTTAAATACTTTTGAAGTTATGGCACATGGTTAGGTTGCAGGTTAAAGTGTGACGGAAAACGACATGACGGATGATGACAAAGTAAGTGGCCTAGTACCTTCACCTTGGTTAGGTTGCAGGTTAAGGTTTTAAGAAAAGGGCCATAACTCTGCCAAAATAAAAGTCAGAGTTTTTGGACATGTTTAGCGACATTCCTTAGGCAAGATGAAGTAGACTTAATACTTCTTAAATTACTGGATGAAGACGTTTGTGAAGTTTTACGAACATAGGTTAAATACATTTTTGAAGTTATGGCACAAGGTTAGGTTGCAGGTTAAAGTGTGACGGACAACGACATGACGACGGATGATGACAAAGTAAGTGTCTGCTATGCAGGCGACACAACAATTCGTATTTGAAACTGTATTTTTAAGATTTGTTAAATTGGTGTTTTACATCTTTTTTAGCACATGTTAGGCCATATATGACGGTCAAGTTGTGGTAGAGGCAGACCGCCCCATTTTTCATGGGTAGAACCTCCCGCCATCCACAAGAATCAAAACTTTCTCATTCGACAAATCAAGCTCCCAGTGGGTAAAAAACAGCAGCGGTTAGATAGCGACAACATTTTAGATGCAGCCTCTTTACTTGCCATAGAAGCACTTGTATTTTTAAGAAGGGATACTTCTACTTATGAGTAACTGGATAATGACTTCAAGAAGACAACAAAGTAATTTACGAATACTGTTAATTCTTTTATTGTGCAAAATATATGTATAAATAAAGTGAAAAGTTTTAAAGCTGATGTTATTTTACCGGATTAGAGATTATTTAAAGCTTAAATATGTTAACCCTTTCGCTGCCACAGTCAAAAACACTGAATTGTGTTTTAAGGCGCACCAACACATGAAAGGTTATATGGCGCCTAACAGGAATGAACGTGCCAGGCTCTTCATCCATCCTCCATCATGTCCATTTACATAAAGATAAAATATGGAGAATGGGCCTAGAACCTTCTTGAATGAGCATGATAAAAAATTACAAAATGAATATGAAAAAGGGTGGGGGGTGTCCTACCCCTCTGCATGTGACAGTGTGTTTGTGAGACTGCAGTGGTTGCAGTGGTTGTATTCTACCCCGGCAACCACACGGTGATCAAAAACATTTAATGTCCCATGTAGGCCCAGATCAGCATGCAAAGTACTATTTGCAGTTTGATCAGGGTAACACTGTTCGCCACACAGTAATCATTTTTTCCATAAAATATTACTGGAAGGTTTGAATAAAATTTTAGCAGGTGTCATTTGAAATTTTGCGGCGAAAGGGTTAAACATCTGTAGAAAATAAAAACAAACTTCATGAAACAAGAGCAAGCTACAGTATATAAAGCATAGTAGGCACATGTTTAATTTAATAAGTTCATTGGAGGCTCATTTTTTTCTTAAATGTGAAACAAATATTGACTTTATACAGAAAAGATAAATAATCAATTGGTAAATAATTTGGTAAATCATTTGGCGATCATCTAAAAATTCAAACTGGCCTCACTATTTTAATAGAATACATGTTTAATAGGAAGTGTAGTATTTTACATTTTTCATTTTAAATTTAAATTCCAGAAAAGAAATCTGCAAATCGTAACTTCGTTGGCAATAATAAACTCTTGGCAACATGATTGTACAATATGGCACAGGAGACTGGGTTTTCTACAAATAATTCATTCTCCAACAGCAGCATACAAAATGAGAAAGGTTGGTTGAATGGTGCTTCATGTCATGTTCAGCACATATAACGCTATAAATATCTGCCAATTTTTTAGTGGTGGAGGCAGACCACCTATTTTCCTGGGTAGAACCAGTACTGTACACCTCCCGCCATCCGTAATAATCGCCACTTTCTCACAAGTGGAACTCCCAGCGGGATCCTAACCCGTAGCGATAATAGGCGAGAAGGTTTCGAACGCCGTGTTTCTACCAGCCCAGCCACGGAGGCGCTAACAGAGGAAGATTAAGTGAGACTAAGTGAGACAGAGGAAGATTAAGTGAGACAGAGGAAGATTAAGGTGATAGAGCCACGTTTATTGTTTTTCTGCCACTGCTCTAGTGATCTGAGCAAGATGGCACCTGAAACAATGCAGGGGTCATGATGAAGACCTTTAATGAGCATGAACAAAATTGATAAAATGAACATGAATTTGGGGGTTCTACCCCTGGATTTCTTTGAGTCACCAATCCAAAACTAAGGTGTAACCACAACATCAAGATGTTCTTGAAGTGCAAAAATATAACATTTATGATATTTGCAAGAAGCATCATTAATTTGTACTTTTCAATCATAAAAAAAATCTCAGATTCACCGGTCTCTTATACATGATTTTACATCAAGGTCCATGTTTCAAGCAAAGTGGTCTAAATCATAGACCTTTAAATAAATAAGCCATTATCCCTATCTTTTAAAGAGGTGACGTCATTCAGCATTCTTCAAGTGAAGAACAAAGTTTGTATTAGAAAACCAAGTTAAAATATAAAACGAAACTTAACAAACTAAATACCGTATTTATCCTATTTAGGGCTGCCTCTTTTTAGACAAACTAACAATGTCTACTCAGAAAAAACTGCTAAACAAAATCATAGTCAAATACAAAGTACATTTTGTTATTTGTACAGCATTTGTTGGATTTCTTATTTTGTCTTCCATTTCGTTTTGTGCAGATGATTATTTTACGTGAAATGATCAATGTGTGACAATTACATCAGCAGTTGACATCATTAAAAACGTCAAGCAATTTTCTGAAGATATCTTAAATCTCAGCAGGTGTTTTGCAGGTGTGCTTGTTAACAGGTGCATTTGATGTCCTGTTATACATTGTAAAGAATCAATCTATTTCGTGTTTTCGGTCCGGCATCCAATATTTCGGTCCAGAACTGGTAAAACTGACAATTTCCCAAGCCCTGCTTACAGAATATTATCAGTATTACTTTCGAGTCTATTTCCACTCTGTCCTAACCAAACAACATGATGAATACTCTAATAGGCTCACCCTACACAGTCAACTGCCTGCGCCCGGCATTCTAAATAGGAGAAATACGGTATCATACAATAACTTCAACAACTATTATATATACAGGCCTCATAGCATGCTCCGATAAAAATAAAGGTTTTTATAAAGGTCGGTTTTAGTAAATTATAGGTTTTTTAGGGTGATTTCTACAAAAATAAAGAATAATTAAAGGCTAAATTTCCATGCTTTTATCAATATTTCTCACATAAATACCTTGTTTGACATTACCCACTGTACATGGATTTTTATTTAGTTGCTTCTTCCCTGGTCCTTTACCATAGTTCTCACTTCATCTTGAGTCTCAGAAATGCTGCATGGTTACCAGACCAGTATAGGTTCCACTTTGGAATTAGATCTTATGGATCCCACAATGGTCTGGCAAAGGCAACAACATTCTGAAAAACTCAAGATGGCCTGAAGTAGTAATTACATACATAGCTGTAAATTCATAATAGCTTTGATCATTTGATTCTGATTAATTTAATGCAGAATGGATCATTTATTCAGTAACCAACAAATAAAAAAATAAATAAAAATGTTTCAGTAGAAAATTACAGGCTTTTAAAGGTTTTTCAGACAAAATAAAGGTTTTAAAGGATGTTCAACACAATTACAGGTTTGTAAAAGGTTTTAAAGGTTCCACTAGGAGACCTGTATATACCGGTATATTCATATATATATATTTCAAAGCAGTATAACAAAATCACAGTCACATAACAAAACAATAATTTGGTGTCACTACATTTGCATAATCCCTAAAATGGAAAGCAAAATAAAGGTCAATAAAGGGACATTCAGCATTTTTTTCAATTTGTGGTATCACCTTAGTTTTTCTACAGAACTTACATATTTGCAAACATTAATATTAATTATAAGAGTAGTTCATAAGAAAATTGTTTTTGCATTATATACTCTGTAAAAAAGGTGTTGGACCATGGCAGTGTTCGAACCCGTACAATGATCGCTGAGCCATGACATTCGACCATAACCCTTATTATCTCAGTTGATAATTCACAATAGATCAACAATCAACAATAATTATCGTTTACAATGAAAGTTTGCGAAAAAATAATAATCTTTTTATTGGTTACTCGAATGTGTCCGTAACTGTTACTTTCTATGGACTTTGCAACATTTTTTACAGACCCTCTGTGTGTTCGCGATCTTTTTTTAAAATCAAATCTTGTTTGGAATTTAATGTTTCTGGTACCAAATTAACCGGGAGGGTAGACCTTGGTTACTTAAAAAGAGATACTTAAATGCTGTCCATGTTTAATTTTTATATGACTATATACCCTGGTCCAAAACTTTTTTTACCGAGTATACTAACTGTTAATTTTATTGCACCTTTGGTAGAATAACCAAGAAAATGAAAAATGAAACTTCTGATTAATTATATGCAAGCAGGTTTAAAGTTAATGATAAATCAAATTTTAATGCTTGATAACAATTTCAAAATTGCCGTGTCCCTTTAAAAAGTATGCAGTCATTTGGAAGACTTTGTACACACATCATATTTACATAACGATGATTATTTTTAGATATTGCAACATATTATTTAGGAGGGCTGGTGTGGCGCAGTCGGTAGCGCGGCGGATTTGTAACCGGAGGCCCCGGATTCAATCCTCCATGGTGCCACTGAGTTTCGTCGGTGTGTTCTTGAGCAAGACACGTTCCCTTAGCATCGTCCGTCGGATGGGGACGTAAACCGGGCGGTTTCGTGTATCGGTCTATTCTCCGAGGACGTTAAAGAACCATAGGAATCTATTTGATAATAAGAATAGGGCACGGTTCACGGATTCCTATGTATCCTTCCCCTCTCTCTGGGGCGGCTCTAAATAACCTATACTGTGTTCATGAGCCGTTAAACAACATTCAATACATTATTTAGACATAACAAATGTTAAACAAGAAGGGTGTTCCATGGAACATTTATGTCACCTATCGTGTGCTTATTTCAGCCAGTTAGGAGCTTGGTTAGGTTGCAGGTTAAACATTCTTTTGAAAAGGGGCATATCTATGCCAAAATAAAAGAGTTATAGGAAATGTGTAACAACATTCCTTGAGGTAAACTGAAGACATGTGTGAAATTTTAAGGTCAAATACTTTTCAAGTTATGGTCAATGTCAGGTTGCAGGTAAAAGTGCGATGGGTGATGGATGATGAATGATGCCATGCGTCGCAGACGAAACAATTGAACTGAATTGGGGTTTTAAGGCTCACCAACACATGAAAGGTTATATGGCGCCTAACAGGAATGAACACGACAGGCTCATCCTCCATGTACATCGAGATAAAATATGGAGAACGGGCCTTGAACCTTCTCACCCTGAACTGCAGAGTTGCTGCATATAACTCTATTGTAGACACTCCATTTATGCTGGAGCCACGTTATAGTTTTTCTGCCACTGCTCTAGTGATATGAGCGAAACAAAAAACAAACATTTTAGACAACCCTGCCTCGAACATTGCACAGCATTCGCAATACTGATGTAATCTACTGGTAGTTGACATAAGGTTAAAATTAAATTATTTCTGATGACATGATACATACATAAAAATTATATACTCAGTTGCAAAAGAAACTGGACACCTTAAACATTTTACTTTACACCCTATCCTCTTTATCAAGCGACAGTCCCTTAATGATTCGACCTATTGAAAAACAAATGACAACATGATATTGGCAATGGAATGATAAAAACTTTGGTACCAAACATGGCATATTCATTCTAAAAAAACTTTATACAAATAAATCTAAACAAAACTCAGTGTCCACTTCCTTTTGCAACTGAGTATATAAATGAAAACATTTCATTGTAACAAAAAGTTGGTCCTGCTAGAATACGCATTATATGCTATAGTGTCATACTAACCCCGTCAAGTTTGACGTGCGAGGTAAGGGAATTTAAAACATTCCCATTTGTGGCCTGAAAATAGCCAGTCTGTAATCGAGCAACCGGTGTTTTGTTATCATGTGAATAAGTATACAGTGGCACTTGGGCAATCAAATTAGTTGTCAAAATTAGTGCAGGCAAACCTACTGAAATAAATCTTAAACATATTTTTTCATTAAATACTGATTTTATGGAATGCGAGAAGCTTAGTTTCTCAAAATCTATTTTATACAGGTTACTAAATGTCAGAGGTTGATCAGCCTAGATATGGGAACTATCACACATATAACACTTTCTTACTGTTTTTTTTCCCTGTTTTTTTAACTTTACCACCAATTTTATCTGTTTACAGGGTGTAAAATTCTTTTAATATTCCTTTTCTATAATCTCATTTATAAATATTTTATCGTTGTTTAATACGCAATTCATTTTCATTCTTTACCATGTAAGTAAAGGGAATAGCACATAAATTGTTCACATATTTAATTCATTCATGAAAAGTTTTCCCCAATTAATCATTTCATAACATTTAACAACTGTAGTTGCTATCCTAAGGTTTTAAGACTCTTCACATGCTATTACTATTAGTGTGGAGACGTTAGTTTTCACGTGCTGTTAGTGTGTAGACGATAGTTTTTTCACAAAATAACATTGACTTCAGCTGCTTTTCTAGCATAATCGAATAACACAATGTGCATAATTCTGCCTGTCTCAACCCACCAGGATTTAACCATGATGTCTTGCATGCACATGATTTGGCCTGACTCGAACTATCATGTCTTATATGTGCATGATTCTGCCCGACTCGACCCACCAGGAATCTGCGGCATTGTCCACATACACGGTGAGACTTTCCTTCCCCAGCTGACTGTCGAGGTCTATCAGGGTTCCATCCTCAAATTTCAGCGAGAATTGATCCAAGCCGAAGTCTTTATTCATCTGGAATACAAATAACAAAAATGACACGTGTAAAATCAGTAATGTGAACTTGTAATCATTACGTGGTCCGAGTATTAACTTTCATACCCCATCCAACCCCATCTCCTTGAAGCGAAAATGGGGTTGGCTGGGGTATGAAATAAAACACCCCTTCTCCTTGAAGCGAAAATGGGGTTGGCTGGGGTATGAAATAAAACCCTAATTTCGGCTTAAAAGGTTTGAATTTTGTAAAATTAAACATTTAATTGGCAATTTTGAACAAATATGTTTTTAAACATGTTTTATTTTCGAAATATGTGTTATAAAATCCTGTTAATATAAGCTTTCCCATAGCTTAATGGAATTAAGGCATGACCACGTAATGGGATGAGTGCCAATATCATATAGAGTTTAATAACCAGTGTTTTTGAAATACGGGAAATATTTCCCAAAGAAGAAAAATTGCTCAGATAAATGAACGAGTGCTAAAAGAACATTGGAGCAATTTCTCTCCCGGGTGAAATATTTACTGTATTTCAAAAACATTGGTTATTAAACTATACATTACATATTTTGTGACGATATACAAGAAGAAAAAACACTGGCTCTTTGTTCATTTTCTTTCTTTCATAATTTCAATCTTTGAAGGAGTGAACATTGATACATGATGTTATGACATCACACAGTCTACAACAAAAAGTCCAGCAGGTATCTAAATCTAGCATCTTGTTTAGGCTAATTGTAAACAGTCAGCAGACGGTCAAGTTTGATTGGACAATTTACTTTTTGTTTTTGACGTTAAATAGTATTGTTTATTATTATTATTATTATTATTACTTATTTACATCATAAATGTTTATTTTTATAATTTTATTTATTTATTGGTATTTTAATGTTGTTGATGTTGATCTATTTTTAGATTTCTGGTTTATATCACAAATTTTTTTCCAACATAAATCTATGCAAAACATGCAATTTCTCTATATTCAAGGATCATCCGTGTGAAGTTTGTTCAAAATCATCCAAGCGGTTTATAAGAAGTCGTTTAAGCATATGTTAACGAATGACAATGATGACCACACAAAAGCCGTCAAAATAGCTCACTTTGAGCCTTCAGCTCAGGCGAGCTAAAAACTCCAAAGAGTTTTACAGAGTGACCACCTCTGCCTTAATGGCAAAGAGCTGAATTACAGGACATGCAGATAAAAGACAAACCACATTTATTACATCAGGATATCTGCTCAGCTCGTCATCTATGATCCTATACCAGGTCCAGTCTGAACTCTTAATGGAGAACTTCATTTTAAATTCCCGACCGTTCGTCTTACTCTTGAACACCACAGTTATGCTCGCTTCTGAAATAAAATAAATACTATTATAAATTGTTTATTCTATTACTGATTTTTGCAAGGTATTTTGTAATTTCATACATTGGAGTAAAGTGGCTGCGAGTTGGACACCTTTTGTAAAGAATAACATAGATCTACGATGTAAAACGATAATTCAGTCTGGTTTCAGTTTAAATTATTATGGCCTGATCTCGGTGGAGTATCCTTGTTTTATATGTGTTTCACCTGTAGAAACAGCATAGGGCACAATAGTACTCTACCTATCCATGATAATGAATCATTACGTGGTCCCGCCTTAAATCTATTAAGCAATTGAGAAAGCTTCTATAAGCATGATTTTTTAATCGATATTTACTGAATAAAATGCGATAACCTGTTTAATATTTCCTATTAAATGTTTTAATTTTACGATATACAAACATTTTAAGTCGAAATTAAGGTTTTATTTCATACCCCATCCAACCCCATTTTCGCTTCTTGGAGAAGGGGTTGGATGGGGTATGAAAGTTAATACTCGGACCACGTTATGTTGAACAATTTTGATCACGTCTGACGTGTTTTTTGTGAGAATATATAACAATGGGTGTTTTTGTTGACATTATTTGGTTTTACAATGGATGATTATTCTGTGTTGTTTTTTTTTCCAATGTTATGTTCATGTTTGTTACACATGATAAAAATATATGACAATATACGGACTCTTGATTGTAATTTGGACACAATGTCTGACTCAGTATTAACCCTTAACCCGCTAAGCACGACTATAATAGCCTCGGCGTCCATTGTATACCCAGATCAGCCTGCGAGTAACTCTGCTGATATGGTTTACAATGTCCAGCTGCTGATCAGTCAAAACACCCATTTGTCACATAAATGGAATGGTCTTAAAGTAAAATACCCCTTACATAATTACATGTATATACTCACCATCAGGGGGGTCCAGGTAATGAGCTAAACTCATCTCTGGATTTTCTATGTCAAAATCCATTTCTCCAGGTACATTACCCTGTCAATGTAGATAAGAAAAGTTATATGGCATGCTGCAGGCACTTTAAAAATGACAACATTAATTCTTATATAAACTAAGACCAAGGCTCGAAATTAGCACTAGTCCAGTAACCGGAGGCTAGTAAAAGTGCTGCCAGACTACCATAGTCTGGGTAGTCCGATGGGCTAGTAAAAAATGTGTTTCATAGTTTCAATAAATGCCTACAGGGCATTCATTATTAACCATTGCCTCAGTAATTGAAATTGGTGTTTTTCGTATTTATGTATGCAAGGTTATCCAAGCACATGAAATCATCTTGATCAAGACTTTCCTAAACAAGAAGTCAATGACCTTGAAGCTCTACTGATAGATTTTTGATAGCTAGGTCAACATTCCTGTGAAGTTTCATGAAAATCCATCAAGTAGTTTCATAGGAGTAGTCTCTACAAGTTTACATTATATAACTCTATGTAAACAAAGATGGCCACTGGCGGCCATGTTTAATGTCAAATCAAAATAATTTTTGACAAGGATCAACATCATGTCATACTGATCATTTTAGAAAAAGTCCCATATCAATATCACTTATAGTTTTCAAAAAGTAGTCGCTACAAACTTGCTAGGATCAATCAGACATCAAGAGCAACATTCCTGTAAAATGTCATGAAAATCTGTCGAGTAGTTACAGAGGGGTAGTCGTTACAAGTTTTATACTATATAACTCTATGTAAACAAAGATGGCCGCTGACAGCCATGTTTAACATCGAATCAAACGATTTTCGACAAGGACCAACATCATGACATGCTGATCATTTTAGAAAAAGTCCCATATCAATATCACTTACAGTTTTCAAGAAGTAGTCGCTACAAACTTGTTTTTTGAAAATCTACTTTTAACCGTGGCGGCCATCTTGAATTTCCGGCCGACCTGAACTTTTGTTAGGATCAATTAGACACCAAGAGCAACATTCGTGTGAAGTTTCATGAAAATCCATCAAGTAGTTTCAGAGAAGTAGTCGCTACAAGTTTTCATTATATAACTCTATGTAAACAAAGATGGCCGCTGGTAGCCATGTTTAACGTCGAATCAAAATAAGTTGCGACAAGGATCAACATCATGTCATACTGATCATTTTTAGCCTTGGCAGCCATCTTGAATTTCCGGCCGACCTGAAATTTTGCTAGGATCAACTAGACATCAAGAGCAACATTCCTGTGAAGATTCATGAAAATCCGCCAAGTAGTTTCAGAGGAGTAGTCGCTACAAATTTTTACTATACAAACTCTATGTAAACAAAGATGGCCACTGGCGCCCATGTTTAATGTCGGATCAAAATAATTTTTGACAAGGATCAACATCATGTCATGCTGATCATTTTAGAAAAAGTCCCATATCAATATCACTTACAGTTTTCAAGAAGTAGTCACTACAAATTTATTTATTTTAAATCTATTTTTAGCCGTGGTGGCCATTTTGAATTTCCGGCCAGCCTGAAATTTTTCTAGGATCAACTAGACATCAAGTGCAACATTCCTGTGAAGTTTCATGAACATCCGTCAAGAAGTTTCAGAGGAGTAGTCGCTACAAGATTTTACTATATAACTCTATGTAAACAAAAATGGCCACTGGCAGCCTAGTTTAACGTCGAATCAAAATAATGTTTGTCTAGGATCAACATCATGTCATGCTGATCATTTTAGAAAAAGTCCCATATGAATATCACAAAGTTTTCAAGAAGTAGTTGCTACAAACTTATCTTTTAAAAATCTATTTTTAGCTGTGGCGGCCATCTTGAATTTCGGGCCGACCTGAAATTTTGCTAGGATCAAATGGACATCAAGAGCAACATTCCTGTAAAGTTTCATGAACATCCGCCAAGTAGTTTCAGAGGAGTAGTCGCTACAAGTTTTTACTATATAACTCTATGTAAACAAAGATGGCCACTGGCAGCCATGTTTAACGTCGAATCAAAACGATTTTTGACAACGACCAACATCATGTCATGCTGATCATTTTAGAAAAAGTCCCATAACAATATCACTTATAGTTTTCAAGAAGTAGTCGCTACAAACTTGTATTTTAAAAATCTATTTTTAGCTTTGGCAGCCATCTTGGATTTCACATCAACACGAATTTTTGCTAGGATCAACTAGACTTCATGGGCAACATTTCTGTAAAGTTTCACAAATATCCATCCCGTAGTTTCAGAGGAGTAGTCACTACAAATAAAAGTTTACGGACAGACGGACGACGGATGCCGCACCACGGCATAAGCTCTGCTGATCTCTATCAGATCAGTCGAGCTAAAAATGTGCAGATCCATTCAAGCTGCATTTAAAACTCATGAAAAGAAACCAAAACTTGAATTAAAATACTTTCCTGTTGAATATTATATTGGGCTAGTAAATTTTGAGCAGGTCTAGTGATTTTACCAAACTACTAGACGTGGTCTAGTAAACTTAGAATGTTAATTTTTAGCCCTGAAGACAGTATGAAACGGGGTTTGTGGTCAAAATAAATAAGGTTATTTGAGAAGAGCAAAATTCAAGGGGACAAGTTATTCCCTGATCATTTTTTTTTTAGTAGACATGAACTCTTCAGAGGGCATTCGTTGCCTACAAAGAAGCGGTCAGCAATGAGCCTGTGAATGGTTTTTTTGTCTCTCCTTATATACACCCAGGTAGCCGGCGGCAATGTAATAGCCGGTTTGAGTTTTGTCCTGGTTGCCATAGACGGTAACACTCTGATTTTTGTTGTTATTGGTAGCCGGTGGGCGCGGAGGTGACCACTTACACAAGCCGAGATAGCCAGTGGTAGCCGTTTATGGCAAGGTTTGTCATTAAACAGACTGTTAAGAATGACTGCAGGTTATGATTGGCAATTGTAAATGGCAGATGTTTGCCTGTCTGGTACATGTGTATATATGTGGTAGATATTTATTTTCAAAAACTTTGTGGTTGAAAGTTTTGACAAAAATGCACTTTTATATAAAACTCTCAGTGTGGTTTCTGTGATTTCAATTGTGACGTCATTATTGTCATGGAGACATGACAAGTGTATAAGGAATGGCTATTGCTTTGAATGAGATGTTTGTAAAACAAATATGACCCTTCAACGACCATGACACAAACATTTCTGCCAAGTTCGAGTTTGTAGTACCAGCTGTTCTTGAGTTATCCTGATGACAAGCAGTTTTTAGTGATTTTTTACATGTTCTGTTACCATAGCAACAACATTTCTTAGGCAAATCCTCCCAAAAGGGGACGTGCACAACTAGACTATTGACACAAACAATCCTGTCAAGTTTGTAGAGCCAGCCGTTCTTGAGTTATTGCAAAGACAAGCAATTTTTACTGATTTTTTACAAGTTGTGTTACCGTGGCAACCACATTTCTTATACGAATCTACCCAAAAGGGGAGGTGCACAACTACACCATGACACAAACATTTTTGCCAAGTTTCGAGTTTGTAGTGCCATATGTTCTTAAGTTATCACGAAGACAAGATTTCGGGACGGACCGATCGACTGACAGACAGACCAACCTTCGAAGGGGGGCATAATTATATGAAAACATATTTGTTTTAGTCATAACTTGAACAGAGATATAACGTTTGTATCAACAGTGCATGTAATTGTACTGAAATCTATACTTACCTCTAGATCATGGGGCTCGTCCAAATACGTAAATCTGTTTGGGTTGTCGCTGTGCTGGGACAGTTCATCTTCAGCTGTTCTTTCCAATTCCCCTGTAATACAATACATACTATTTTGTTGCTTACATGGTAATTTCATTAAGTTAACATGTTTGCACCATTGTGGCATTACAGGCTTTATACACTACCAAGCAATAATTAATGTCACCATAATGATACAGCTTCTTTTTTTCAAGATAACATAAACCTTTAAACATGTTAAAGCTTAACAGTTACTTATAGCATTACAAGTAATCCATACATTACCAACCAATCATGTCATCATCATTTTTTGCAACATAGCTTACAGCCCATGAAGCATACTAGTTATTTCAACATTACAGTCTTTAAAGATTAACAATTATACATGTGTAGATTGTAGTATTACAACCCTCAATTTGCCTATTTTAATATATACTCAGTTGCAAAAGAAAGTGGACATTGAGTTTTGTTTCGATTTAATTGTATAAAGTTTTTTTAGAATTAAATTGACAAATTCCAAAAAGAATATGCCATGTTTGGTACCAACGTTTTTATCATTCCATTACCAATATCATGTTGTCATTTGTTTTTCAACAGGTCGAATCATTAAGGGAATGTCGCTTGATAAAGAGGATAGGGCGTCAAGTAACTTTTTCAAAGTGTCCAGTTTCTTTTGCAACTGAGTATAGAAATTCATTTTTAATAGAAATTCATTTTTGTAAAAAAAAAAAAAATCATCAGGTGGCAGTCTGAGAGGCAGCCATTTCTCTCATTTCTAGTCAATTGAGATAGATGTTTTCCTCATATAAGATAACTCTTTCTTGCATACCGGACAAGTATATCCGTCATTTTACTGGGGCTAGATATTTCCATCTCACTCTAGGGTCGATATAAAATTCACGCGCGCCAACATCCGGTATGCAGGAAAACATACAAAACGTTAGTAGCTGGCGGCGTCAACGCACAACATGTCTCTGATATGCAAGAAAAAGAATCTATCACGGTTATTCGGTTCAGATAGGGAATTTCAACCCTCGGTATGTGTTTTAATCGGAACTGAGGCTCTGCCGAGGTTCCGATAAAAACATGTATTCCTCGGGCTGGAATTCCCTATCTCTTGGGCTTGAATTCCCTATCTTCACTGGATACCCATGACAGATTCTTATAATCTTACATGACCTGGGACGTTTGTGACGTCGCCTTATTCTAGCCTGCCTGTACTAAGCGCAGAATGGGGAAAAAATAATCCACCAGTTTATCATGTTTATCCAGGTAAATCTCACCCTCGGGATCAGAATTACAACCAGGAACTCAGCAGATGGATTCTTATAATCTAATACACAGCGTTTTTCCCTATGTATGGCCTTGACTTTGAAGACATGTACATGGCCCAAAGGGTGTTGGGTTCTACACATCAATTCAATGAGATGAGATGAGATTCTGCACATCGTCTTGATTATACATGTATGAGTAAATATGCTAAGTTATTTTGAAATCCCTTCATGCATGCAAGAGTTATGAAGCGGACACGACTGGACCTTAATATAGCCATACAGACACAGCTGCATTGAAGAACCACAAAAATGCATTCCATTTGCATTCTGTTTGCACTTCGTTTGCACTCTGTTTGCATTCCATTTGCATTTCGTTTTAAAATGCATTCATTTGCGTTTCGTTTATAAACGCTGAATACATTCAAGAAAAAAATGCATCTATAAAAATGAAATGCAAACAGAATGCAAAACGAAATGCAAAAGGAGCGCAAACGGAAAGCATTTTCGGGGTGCTCGAAAGCAACTGGGTCTGTATGCGCAACAAGGCTTGATACTGATCATCCCTGCCAAGTTCTGATGAAATCCGGCTACGGGTTCAGCAGAACTAGTCTGGACAAAGTTTGTGTTTAAAACCTTTAAAGAGCCATAACTCTGCCAAAACCATTTAACCGAAACGAGACAATGATATGTGCAACTAGGCTTGGTACTGATCATCCCTGCAAAATTTTGTTGAAATCCAGCAAGGGGTTCAGAAGAACTAGTCTGGACAATGTTTGTGTATCAAAACATGTAAAGGGTCATAACAAAAATCATTCAATCGGAATAAAGTCTGTGTATTAAAATCTTTAAAGGGCCATACATCTTTTTCAACCGGCACATGGCCAGGATATGCGCAACTAGGCTTGGTACAGATCATCCCTGCCAAGTTTCACTGAAATCCATCCAGAGATTCAGGAGAACAAGTCCGGACAAAGTTTCTGTATAGGAGGACCATAACTCCACAAAATTATTCAACTGGAACAGGGCGACGATATGCGCAACTAGGCATGGTACTGATCATTCCTGCAAAGTTTCACCGAAATCCGGACAGAGGTTCAGGAAAACTAGTCCGGACAAAGTTTGTGACATACTGACAGACAATAGACAACATAAAAACAATATATCTCCCCATACACTTCGTGGGGGAAGACATAAATACACTTCAGAGTAAAAAAATTCATTCGGCGTTCCATTTCTGTTCAGTGTATAGATCATGCATTGTTCATTCTGCGTTCATTTAAGAAGTGAATAACCTTTAGAGTGACCTAGACCTTGAAGATATTGACACACATTTTGGGTTCTGCACATCGTTTTGATGAGATGAGTGAACATGCCATTTTATTTTGAAATCTCTCCATTCAGGCAAATGTTATGGAGCGGACATGAAATTGGACAGACTGACGGATGTCTCATGCATTTTTCCTTTGTTTAAGACCAAAGGAATGACCACTTATACAAACAATAGGCTTAAGGTGATTACAGAATAAACTGTATTGAATTCCTATGTGTTAAGCCACACCTCCTACCACCTAAGGTAGCAAATGTGTGCTTGGACAGAAGGACGAACGGAAGGATGCAGGCCGTTACAATATCCTCCTTCTGCCTGTGGCAGCGGAGGATAACAAACAGACGGAAGGGGTTAAAAACTGGGACAAATGTGCAGTATATTTATACTAACTCAGAGCATCTTCCTGTTCGTCATACAAAGATCTACTTGGTGTTGATGATTTCTCGTTTTTTGGAGATGGAGTTGACGTTGAAGAAATCTTCGATGCAGGTGTATTAAACGAATTCTGACGAAAAGTAGTCTTTGGAGGGGAGAAAACTGGAGCTGTCTGGGCTTGAGTAACTGGCAGAGTTGATGGTCCTTGGGCTTTTTTAAGATCAAGATGTAACGTTTTGGGACTAGCTGAAAATATAAAAAGTTTTGGCTTAAACCACGTTTTATTTTATTTACATCAGTACATACTGAATAAAACAAAACATATGAATGTTGATTTAGGGCTCACCAACACATTATACAGGTTATTTTTAAGCTGCCCCAGAGAGACGGGAAGGATACATGGGAATAGGGCAACCCTGCTCTATACTTACTTTCAAATAGACCTATTGTTCTTTACCATGCTCAGAGGATAGACTCAGATACACTGACCAGCTCAATTTACCGTCTCCATCTGGCAGACGAAGGGAAAGTGACACCCAAAAGTAACCTAGCAGTGTCAGTGAGGCTCCAACCCGTGTCATTGTTTTTTTCAAGAGTAATTTTGGGGGCCGAAGTTCGGCCCCACCTTCCTCTTCAAAAAGTATGTTTTTTCCCTTTTTTTGAGAAAAAAATCCCCTCGAATTTTTTTTACAAATTCTTTTACTTTTAACTGTTGTTCCTTAGTTGACCATCCATAACATGTCCATCAAATATGTTCTTGATGTGAATTTAATATTAAATGAACGACTGAGACTTAATACGTATAAAAAATACTGTCTTTCTTCTTTATTTTAACATTGTCAAAATTCCCCCTTTTTCCAATTCACGTCAAATTTTTCCCCCTCTTAAGGGCCCGACCCCCTTCCCACGAAAGTAAAAAAAACACTGCACAGTGTTCTCCAGTTTCATTGCAATGTACTAACAATGCATAAACAGAGCAAAATTAAGTACTTAAATTCATGGGTTACTTCATTATTTAATACAGACTTGAAAAATACACATTTTTAATCGAGTATGAATGATCCCTGATGATAACTAGAACTATCACTGAAGGTGATGAATACACTCCACACACCCCCCCCCCCTCCCCCCCCCCCCCCAAGGGCCATAATTCTGTAATAAATTAGGCAATCAACAATGGGTGATGTAGAGGGACATAAGGTCATCAGTTGTTATGGGAACATGAAGTTTGGTAACAACCCATTCAGAACTGTTTGGGAAATGCTAGTAATAAAAATGTGTTATGCGACAGAACGGGACAAAAAAATGTGTTACACGACGGGATGGGACAAAAATGTGATACGTGACGGATGGGTCAAAACTGTGTTCTACGACGTTAAGGACGTGATTCCTAATAGCCCCTACTTTGTGAAAGCTGGGGTATAACAACAATGTAAGGCCAGATCATGGAAAACAAAGAATCTGTGAGCAAGTCTAGCAACGTAAAAACAAGAGCACTGCCTAGTGGCGCATATACGCCCATCGTTGGCAAGGTTAAGTTCCTGGGTTAAACCTTTTTTAAAGAAAAATAATTCAAACAAGAGGTCAATGACCTTGAAGCTCGACTGATAGGTTTTGATAGCTGGATCAGCATTCCTGTAAAGTTTCATAAAAATCAGTCGAGTACTTTTAGTCGCTACAACGTCTTACTATATAACTCTATGTAATCAAAGATGGCTACTGGTTTTAGACCTTATACTCTAAAAGTTATTAGCCACAAGCAGTTGACAGGTAAAAGTTAACGGACAGATGGACGGACAATGCCCTGGCATAATACACCCCCTATGGGTGTATAATAAAGACTTACCTTGAAGGGGTTCATTATTACTGATGCTTGTCTTTAATATCCGATTTCTAGCATCAATACGTTCCTTCACGTTTTGTCTCGGAGGTTTGACTGTCGCTGCACTGCCAGTAACATCACTTGGAGGCCTTCTTAAAGGTGTAACGTTACCGTCCAAGCATTTTTTCTGTCGTTTCATTTCAGGCCCAATTTTTGGAGAAATATCAGCTCTTGAACCAGGGGTAGACCATGGTCGTTGCAGATACGGAGAACCGAGACCTTCAATATTTGGTTGAGATCTCACACCAGGAATTCGTGAGTTGTGAAACTGATTCTGCCGTGGTGGTGTCCGATCGTATGTGTTGGCGGAGTTATGCAAAAACTGCTGTTGAGAGTCAAGGTTCCTTGTATGACCCTTGGCCAAATTTTGATGAACATCTAGTCCTGTATTTGAGACAGGTGTAGTATTCGGTGTTTGTTTTTTTTGAGTTGGAGCTAAACCTGTAGCGTATGTTGTTGCTGTCCAATTTTTCAGTAAGTTTGCAGTTGGTGTTGAAAGTGGCACAACCATGGAAGTAGTAAATTGCATAGGTATAAATTCCATTTCCTTTTTAGGTGAGCCGGACCTAAACAGATCATCATCATCATTAATTACAACCTCTGAGCTAGGGTACGTAGACATCATACTGATAGGTGCAGTTGACGGCCGGATAGTCTTTTCTTCAGACCCACTTCTGCTTCGACTTTCTCCACTGTTTATTATGTTTGGAATGTGATTATTCACTTTTGGTGTTAAATCTAGCGTTTTAATAGCAGCGTCGAGATCAAAATCTTTCAAAGGATTGTCTCTTTCTTCATCTTCCTCATCAGAAAGAACATCTGAGGAGGTAAACGTGTCTGAAATACCAAGTTTTTGAAACACTGGCAGAACACCTTCAGTTACCTCCTCATCAATCCTTGAACTAGTTCGACCCGAATCCACTTTTCCTTCTCCTTGAGTGTTGGGCTGATACAAAGTCAGAGTCGTCGGCTGTGGACGTGGTTGGGTATTACTGAATGGTTCGTCTACTATAAACTGCAGATAATGTTGGTATGGATCGGTATTTTCCAGTGGGTTAGTTGAAGGATTTGAAACAACACCAGCTGTGGACTCCTGAAACTGTTCTTGTTGATGAAGGGTAGAGTCTCCAGCATGATTAACTGCTTGCGGTGAAGCAGTGGAGCCTTTTTCTGTACCCCCGTGCATAACAGCATAAACATCATACGTGGAAATGGGCTGAATTTGAACCTTTTCCGACACTTTAAGGTCCGGGTTTTTAAGATTTTTTATGATTTCCCGTAAATCGGCATTGGGGTCATCTTCAATTTGATTGGTTGATGAACATCCGAAAGAAGGCAGGACTGAATACAACCCACTGGCAAGATTTTCCCCTGAAATATACAAAAAAAATAATCGTAATTTTATGATGTGGATTTAATATTTTATAAATTTATGACACTGGTTCGTTTTAAATCTTGGTTGAAATCGCCTCGGAATCTTTTAGTGCTGGTGGTTTTTCTTGAGACTATCTCTTTAATTTTTAGTGCTGGTGGATTTTTTTAAAAAAAAAAATCTGTCAATTGTTTGTTTCTCAAAATTGCAAAATAGATAGGTTTTGGCAATGGGAAAATGAAGAAGCAAAAAAGTCACCTATAAGTTACAAATTCCCCAAAATGTTGGCTCATTTGACCTTTGACCTCAAAGTGTGACCTTGACCTTTTCTTGCCTACAACCGACTTTCTCGTTGGGGTTAACATTGCATGAAGCTTCATAGAAATCCCTTTAGTTCTTTCAAAGTTATTGCTGAGACAGGACTGTTTCGAACGGAAGGACGAACAGACGGTGAGATAACTGTATGCCTCCGTTTGGGGCATAAAACCCTTTAACATCTGTAACCTCTGTAATGTATTTACGCTTCTCTTCCTTACCTTGTATCAGCTGGAAGGCTCTGTGTAGCAGCATCTTCTCTGCTAACGGTCGCTGTCCAGGACACACGGTAAACCCTCGCTCTATCAGGTCACGTACAGGCTCCTGAATGTTCTTGGGTATATCTTCCACTGGGGGGGACTTCTCAACAATCTGAAAACAAATACTAACACTAGTAACAACTCACCAACTTGTTCATTTTATCACAAAATTCAGGCTTCAGCTCAAAATCGCTACCATTTGAATTTAAATAGAAAATGCAAGCCAAGTTTCATACCATGTGTTGGATATATTTATACTACAAAACCGTGTATCAAAACTCTGTCCAGGTGTTTAGGTCATATAAAATTGTGAATGTGCCAACTAAAAGCATAGGATTTTTCACAGGTTCTTTCAATACCCGTGACTGAATATGCTTAAATATGAATTATGAGTTGGTAACTCTTTAATTCAATGCTCCAGTTTTGGGGTTTGGTCGACTGGTTAAAGCTGTTTATATTGTGTCTACTGAGTTAGGATTCTTAAAATATGTCAGTTATATAAATATAAATACCTTGTCGTTAGTAAGTTTAGTAAAAGTGTATGTATGATATAAACCTTGGCGGGATAGCTACTTTAACATTTAATACATCCCAATTACTGATGTAATTCTATAAAGCTTTTCATTCTTAACACATGACGTGTTACTTTAAAGGGACACACGGCAATCTTGAAGTTTTTATCAAGCATTAAAATTAATCTCATATCGACTTTAAACCTGCTTGCATATAATATTTTGAGTTCCCATTTTTTCTTCTAATTCTACCATAGGTTTAAATATATTTGTAGTGCAAAATAACCAACAGTTAGTAATATGCAAAAATAATTTGATTTACAATATTCTTATTTCAAATCGTGATAAAAATGACTTATCAACCAAATCATGTTTTTTCCAAATGGTGATAAAATGCTATATCAATCAAATCATGTTTTTCCAAATCGTGATAAAAATGCTATATCAATCAAATCATGTTTTTCCAAACCGTGATAAAAATGCCATATCAATCGAAACATATTTTTTCCAAATCGTGATAAAATGCTATATCAATCAAATCATGTTTTTCCAAATTGTGATAAAAATGCTATATCAATCAAATCATGTTTTTCCAAATCGTGATAAAAATGCCATATCAATCAAATCATGTTTATTCCAAATCTTGATAAAATGCCATATCAACCAAATCATGTTTTTTCCAAATCGTGATAAAAATGCCATATCAACCAAATCATGTTTTTTCCAAATCTTGATAAAATGCCATATCAATCAAAACATATTTTTTCCAAATCTTGATAAAATGCTATATCAATCAAATCATGTTTTTCCAAATCGTGATAAAAATGCCATATCAACCAAATCATGGTGTCAGTCTCTTGTTGTTCAGGTCTAAAATTTAAATTCACCATATGCTGCTTTATAAATTAACTCAATAATCAAGGATAGCATGTATTTCTCTGCAAAAAAAAATTCCTTGGAAATAAGGGACCCTTTCAGACTCATTTGTTACATTTAGAGCCTTAAGTCGAACCCCTAAACCACCACGACAGGACTGATGTACTACTCCCTTTAACGGCTTATCAACACATTATTTAGGTTATTTAGAGCTGCCTGGGGGAGAGGGAAAGGATACATAGAAATCTGGGAACCTGCCCTGCTCTTACTATCAAAAAGAGTCCTACGGTTCTTTAACATCCCTGAAGGAAAGGCTGCAATACACTGGACCTCAAATTGTTGTTCAACAGCTCATCAACACGTTAATTAGGTTACTTCGAGTTGCCCCATGACTTTCATACCCTTAAAAGTGTATATATTGTAAAATTAAAACACTTCATAGGTAACTTTAAGCAGGTTACCGCATTTTTTTAGTAAAAAAATGTTTTTAAATGTGTTTTTTGTCGAAATATCCGTTATAAAATCCTTCTAATAAAAGCTTTCACATCGCTTATTGGAATTAAGGCAGGACCACGTAATGTAGGAATATGGGATCGTTGCTCTACTCTTACTATTAGATAGATTCCAATGGTTCTTGTCTAAGGACAGGCTCCGATACACGGGACCACCCGGTTTACATCTCTACCTGACAAACTAGGCTAAGGTAAGTGCTTACCCTAAGGACACACCTAAGAAACACAGTGGTACCAACCGGTAAGGCTTATCCCCATGATTTTTGGATTCTGTGTCTACTGTGCTAGTCACTGGGTCACCGCGGCCCCTGAGCATGCACTGTTAGATTCAGACCACATAGCTAGGGAACATTTCACATACACTCATGCAAAACAAAACGAAGGTATAAAGCAAGACGAACATATTTACCACGACAATGAGTGACTTGATTGTTTCATATCTTCTTAACCAGGGGGGTAATCCACTCAACATATGCACCAGCACACATACCGCTGCCCACACCTCGGCCGGAAACCCGTACCCGACCCCCTCGGCCTTCTCCGGGCTCCACTGCGTCTGCGTGCCAACAGGCTTGGTCCCCTTGGGAACAGTTCCCTGACAACGCCTTGACAACCCAAAGTCTGTAACCTTGATGGATACGGCACCCTTGCCTTTGTTGAGAAGAATGTTGTCAGCTGTAATAGATAGGTTCTTATGGTATCCTAGGTAGTAAATTTCCATTATAAGCATCTATTTTATGGTATCCTAGGTGGTAAATTTTCCTTCATACCGTATTTTACCGTGTATAGTGGGCACCCCCTTCTCAGAGGTCAAACCTGGGTAAAAGAAGTTGTTTCCGTGTATAATGCGTATCAAAAATTTCCTAGATGAACCATTTGCCGAAAATAACAATTACACGATCAATGATTTTTTCTAATTGCATCAAGATAATTAAAAGCAGCCAGTTGGATACGGTACAAAGAATTTAATTGCAAAATGTGGAAAAGGAAAATGTCATTTCCATGTAAAAGACTTCACTAAGAGTTTAATGGTTTCTACACCTTTCTTGTATTTCTGGTCACCATGTAGTAGTGACCAGTAGTGACCAAGAGGTGAACAGTGATGACCAGTGGTGACCAAGTGGTGAACAGTGGTGAACAGTAGTGACCAATAATGACCCGTGGTGACCAAGTGGTGAACCGTGGTGACCAAGTGTTGAACAGTGTTGAACAGTGGTGAACAGTGGTGAACGAACAGTGGTGAACAGGGGTGACCAGTAGTGACCCATGGTGACCAAGTGGTGAACAGTGGTGACCTAGTGGTGAACAGTGGTGACCAAGTGGTGACCAACTGGTGAACAGTGGTGACCAAGTGGTGAACAGTGGTGACCAGTGGTGACCTAGTGGTGAACAGTGGTGACCAGTGGTGACCAAGTGGTGACCAACTGGTGAACAGTGGTGACCAAGTGGTGAACAGTGGTGACGAGTGGTGACCAGTAGTGACCAGTGGTGACCAATTCAATCACAAGGTGTATGATGGTCGGAGGCCTTTTAATTACCTTTAAGGTCCTCATGTAGAATTCTCTTCGACCTGAGATAGCTAAGAACCTGTAATAGTTGTTCGAAGTACCGCAAAGCAGTTGTCTGGCTGAGGCGATGTCTAAGCTCCTTCTGGATATTGATCACTTCTGTCAAACATCCTCCTGAAATGGATCAATACAAAACATAAAAGTTTTCGGTGAACATTTGTTTTAGTATGTCTTGACAAAAATCCAATTTATGAAGTTCAAAGATTCTTCAAGCACAAAATGAGTGAGGCTTCACAGGTTAAGAATTGAACTGAATTGTAGTTCAGGTTATTTTGAGCCACCCCAGAGGGATGGGAAGGATACACAGGAATACGGGAACCTGCCATACTCTTATTAATGAATAGATTCCTATGGTTCTTTAACATGCTTGGAGACCGATACATCGGACAGCCCGGCTTACGGTCCCATCCGACCAACGAGGCTAAGGGAAGTGTCTTGCCTAAGAACACAATGAAGTAACCCAGAAGCACTGGTAAGGCTCAAACTTGTGATAAGACGAATCAGACGAACATGTAGCCACTAGGCCACCGCAGCACCTTCACAGCTAAAGATAATATGTCAAAATGGGTGAAAAGGGATTTCAGGCGGTAAAACCATTTTGGTTGTAGAGATGGGTCAGGGATGAATATAATGTCACTGTTTTTATAATTTCTCCTTTGGCGTTATTCTTGGATATTTTTTTATTCATCAAATAGGTTTCAGTCTATGGTATTGATGATCGTCAAGTCCCTCCCACCAAGTATTGATCTGGGACAATATAAACCCGCTGGAAATATTTTATTTTATTATCTATTTATTTCTTAATTAGGCCACCCTTAAAAATAGTTGTTTGCCCTTTCCCGACCCTAATTTCAAAGGTAGGCAAATATTTACTTTTTTTATTAAAAAAAAAAAATTAACAAAACAAATACCATTATTTTAATTAGAATCGGTGAACATACTTTTGTTATTATTGTGGAATCTCAATGCGACCTGCAATTAAAAAACAAGAGGTCAATGACCTTGAAGCTCTACTGATTGATTTTGATTTCAGGAAGTAGTCAAAACTTTTTTGAAAATTTATTTTTAGCCGTGGCGGCCATCTTGAATTTCCGGCCAACCTGAAATTTTGCTAGGATCAATTAGACATCAAGAGCAACATTCCTGTGAAGTTTCATGAAAATCCGTGAAGTAGTTTCAGAGGAGTAGTCGCTACAAGTTTTCATTATCTATGTAAACAAAGATGGCCGTTGACAGCCATGTTTAACATCGAATCAAAACGATTTTTGATAAGGACCAACATCATGTCATGGTGATCATTTTAGAAAAAGTTCCATATCAATATCACTTATAGTTTTCAAGTAGTAGTTGCTACAAACTTGTATTTTGAAAATCTATTTTTAGCCATGGCTGCCATCTTGAATTTCCGGCCGACCTGAAATTTTGCGAGGATCAATAAGACATCAAGAGCAACATTCGTGTGAAGTTTCATGAAAATCAGTCAAGTAGTTTCAGAGGAGTAATCGCTACAAGTTTTCATTATATAACTCTATGTAAACAAAGATGGCCACTGGCAGCCATGTTTAACATCGAATCAAAATAATGTTCGGCTCGGATAACCATCATGTCATGCTGATCATTTTAGAAAAAGTCCCATATCAATATCACTTATAGTTTTCAAGAAGTAGTCGCTACAAACTTATTTTTTAAAAATCTATTTTTAGGCCACCTTGAATTTCTGGCCGATCTAAAATTTTGCTACGATCAATTAGACATCAAGAGCAACATTCCTGTGAAGTTTCATGAAAATCCGTGAAGTAGTTTCAGAGGAGTAGTCGCTACAAATTTTTACTATATAACTCTATGTAAACAAAGATGGCCGCTGGCAGCCATATTTAACGTTGAATCAAAACGATTTTCGAAAAGGACCAACATTATGTCATGCTGATCATTTTAGAAAAAGTCCCATATCAATATCACTTAGAGTTTTCAAGAAGTAGTCGCTACAAACTCGTTTTTTAAAAACCTAATTTTAGATTTGGCGGCCATCTTGGATTTCACATCATCATGAATTTTTGCTAGGATCAACTAGACTTCATGGGCAACATTTCTGATCACTGATCAGATGAGCTAAAAATGAGAAAAAAATATTTGGGTCTGGCCTTTATTTTCGGGTCGGTCGGGAAAGAGCAAAAAAAAATTTTTTTAAGTGTGGCTTTACTAACCCGCAACAAATTCCATCAGAATGTAAAGCTTCTCGCCGTGCCTGATGGCCCCGTATATCTGGACGATGTACGGATGCTCCAGTTCACACCACAGCTCTATCTCTTCCTTCTCGTAGTTGGAGATGTGAATCTGAAAGTCAAAGTTAGCGTGAATATGATTCAATTTGATTATTTTTTTAATGGCTCATCAACAGGTTATCTTCGGTTTTTTTGAGCCACCCCTGAGGGAGGAGGCAGACATACAGGAATCCGGGAACTGATTTCTACTCTTACTCTCCAATAGATTCCTTTGGTTCTTTAACATGCTCAGAGGATAGATACCGGCTGGTCTACATCCCCATCCAATGGGTGAGTCTAATGAAAAAAGGACACATCCTAGAACCTAGTGGCACCATCTTAAAGTCTACCATGCTATCAAGTGAACCAATTGACTTTAAAACTTTTTTATTCCTGCCCACAGAAAAAACTGTTAATTCCAAAGATGCAAAAATTAAGAATGACCAAAGTTTATTTCAGCTGCATGAATGACCAAAAATATAGAAGCTTAACCATAGACAATTCTCCATCCCTTACCTCTTTTACACAGAACTTGAACTCGGATTCAAAGTCTGTAGCAAGGTGACACTTGCCAGACATGCCGTTACCAAGGTGAGCGACCTTGACCCACTGGAACTCATTGTTGTAACGCAGACCCTGGATCTTCAGATTATGCTGAAATAAACGAGTTAATAAACATTATTTAGCCCTTAACCCGCTATGCACGACTATAATAGCCTTTGCGTCCATTGTAAACCCAGATCAGCCGGCAACTAACTCACAGGCTGATTAGGTTTGAATGTCTGGCTGCTGATCAATCATTTTCCCCAAAACAACCCTTTGTCAGATAAATGGAATGGGCTTAATTCAAAGAAATAACAGTCCATTATATATATGTAGGGGGTTAAGGGTTTACTTAGTACTCTCAAAGACATCACAGCGACGATATAGCAGGACTAGAAAGAAGTACAGTATTGTTTCTAATTAGCGCTCCCCCTCTAATTAGTGCCCACCCATAACTTTTAAAAAAAATAAAATCTTACCTTGAGGTGTAAAAGTGGTTAATATCCAAGAAAAGTGGTTAAAATCCAAGAAACAGTATACACACACTTATGAATTTAATTCCATATTTCAGTAACACATTTTTTAGCATTATATAAGGAAATTAAAATGTGTACAGGCTTACAAAAAGCGTTCTAATAAGCCCCCCCTCCCCCCCACCCCCCCCCCCCCCCCCCCCCCACCTTTCAGAAAATGTCACGCCCCGGGGGCGCTAATTAGAAACAATACGGTATCTCCTTTTGTCTGGTGCAATTTAAAAAGTGGTCTGAAAAATGGTATAAAACTTGTTTATTTTAATAGACTTTATTTATACAAGCTGGTGTCACGTGTGTAACAAAAGCTATCATTTAGCCAAAACGGAAGTTGTAAAATTGCTGTTTTTGAAGGGGTTAGAACAAGGATATTAAATGACTACATGTATGTAAACAAATGAACATTAAATTCAAATGGAAAAGTCTGTCTTGTTATTATGACTGTAAAATCACAAGTTCACAATCATCTGTTTTTTGGGAAATATATTTTTCAGAACAATCAAAGTTGAAAAAAACAAGTCTTGAGAGGTGTAAGTGGTGTTGCAGTTGACATTACCTCTCATGAACAGGCATGAGTGGTGTTGAAGTTGACATTACTTCTCATGAACAGGCGTGAGTGGTGTTGCAGTTGACATTACCTCTCATGAACAGACGTGAGTGGTGTTGCAGTTGACATTACCTCTCATGAACAGGTGTGAGTGGTGTTGCAGTTGACATTACCTCTCATGAACAGGCGTGAGTGGTGTTGCAGTTGACATTACCTCTCATGAACAGGCGTGAGTGGTGTTGCAGTTGACATTACCTCTCATGAACAGGCGTGAGTGGTGTTGCAGTTGACATTACCTCTCATGAACAGGCGTGAGTGGTGTTGCAGTTGACATTACGTCTCATGAACAGGCGTGAGTGGTGTTGCAGTTGACATTACCTCTCATGAACAGGCATGAGTGGTGTTGCAGTTGACATGTGAGTGGTGTTGCAGTTGACATTACCTCTCATGAACAGGCGTGAGTGGTGTTGCAGTTGACATTACCTCTCATGAACAGACTCAATAAAACCAAGACTGTTACTTTTAGTTTGTGCTGCTTACAATGGATGCCCTTTTCAGTATTTATTGACATTCCCACTAATGTTTGTTTAGTGCTGTGTGGTGGCCCAAGGTCGAACCAACTACAAATCAGAGGGATCAACAAGCACAATATTTGTGGCTTTAAAGTAAAATATCGCTTAAGCGGAACGGAAGCGGTGATCTTTGTAAGCTGGTATTCTTTTAACATAGGTGTCTTTTGAGTAAGTTTGGCTGCAGTTGAACAAGCACACTGATTGTGGACCCAATCAATTAAAGGGACAATTAAAGTTTTTATCACACATTAAAATAGCTTCTCGATTTATTAATCACGTATCACTTTGACTTGCAAACTGGCTGTATAAAATTTAGTGTTTTCATTTTTTCATATTCTACAATTGGTTTCTATATATTATTTGTATAATCAACAGTTAGTATTATGAAGAATTTCTTCACACTATTGTTATAATATTAATGATTGATTAATGATTGAACAAATGCAAGTTATGTAGAAAACTAACGGGATTCCGTGCTTTTAAATAGGAGGGCCATCTTCCTGAATCGATCACCTGAGGATTTTTGCAATGATGAAAAATATTTGTCCTCTCGCAAATGCTGATTGAAGATGTTTTTAAGTCTTTCCTTATGTGATGTTTTTAAGTCTTTCCTTATGTAAGTCTATGTAAAAACATGCAAAATCTCTACATACAAACTTTGGACATAGGGGTTGCAGCTTGGACATAGGGGTTGCAGCCATCTTTGACCCCAGGGACTTCAAATGAGCAAACTTGATAGACCAGGGGTTAGCGATCATTAATAATAATAAAGAACAAGAGGGCCTGTGGCTGCTCTTCAAGTCAAAATGGCTCTTATATCAAGGGGTTTCATCAATAAATTCCTTTCAATACCTTTTTTCAAAACACAACAACACCCTTAACCGAAATTTAAAACCCACAACTCCATGCTAACAATTGAACAAAAATGTTTTTTAATTTACAAGAAGATTTTTTTAAAGGTTTTCACCACAAAAAACGAAACAATCACGACCGTCATATATAACCTTCCATGTGCTGAAAATGATGTAAAACACCATACAAACGAACAAACAAAACAAAAGTTTTCCCGAGGTATAAGTCTATGTAAAACATGCAAAATCTTTATATACAAACTTTAGAAAAATTATCAACAGAAAAAAAACATCCAAACAGGAAACAATAAGAGAAAGGAAGAAAAAGAAAAAAGTTTACCTTCAGTGGGATTTGAACCCACGGCCCTAGCTTCCCAGTGTACAAGAAGTAATTCAAAGATTTTCCTATGGTGGCCATCCTGGATGTCATGGTTAACTTATTTTAAAAAAACTTGAAAACCATTTACCTAAGGATCATCCATGTGAAGTTTGGTCAAAATTGACAAAGCTGTTTCTGAGAAGACCATTTTTTGAAGATTAACCCTATATAAGTCTATATAAAACATGTGACCCCTGGGGCAGGGGCAAATGTGACCCCAGGTTCACCATTTGAACAAGCTTGGTAGAGGACTATAAGCCTATAGTAAATGCAAAATATTAAACCTCAGCCTCTTGTAGGTTCAGAGAATATTTTTTAAGTATTTCCTTAGTCTATGTAAAAAATTTGACCCCTGGGGCAGGGCCAAATGTGACCCCAGAGTCACCATTTGAACATACTTGGTAGAGGACCATTAGCATATAGAAAACGCAAAACATTAAACCTCTGGCTCTTGTAATTTCAGAGAAGACTTTTTTAAGTTTTCCCTACATGAGTCTATGTAAAACATGCAAAATCTATAAATACAAACTTTAGAAAAATAAACCAAAGAAAAAACGTATCCAAATAGGAAACGATAATAAAAATGAAAAAAAAAATACCTCCAGTGGAATTTGAACCCACGGTCTTAGGTTCCCAGTATATAAGAAGTAATTTAAAGCTTTTCCTATTTTCCTTGGATGTCATGTTTACCTAATTTTAACAAATTTGAAAAACATTCACCTAAGGATCATCCAAGTGAAGTTTGGTCAAAATTGACAAGCTGTTTCTGAGAAGAGAATGTTTTAAAACAATTCATATACCCATTGACGGGCATTTGTTGATTTACATATAAAGTTTGTATCACTACCATATCATCCCTTATTTTTAATAGTTTTATTTTTATATATTTACATTAATTTTTAAATACTATTTAATTTCTTCATCTTCATCGGTTTTTGCGCACAATATGACCTATTTATGTGTCAACGTGCCGTAAAAGACCATTCATTCATTCATTAAAACAATTCCCTATGCTTCAAGTCTTTGTAAAACATGTGACCTCTGGGGCGGGGCCAAATTTGACCCCAGGGTCTCCATTTGAACAAACTTGGTAGATGATCATAAGCTTATAGCAAATGCAAAATATTAAACCTCTGGCTCTTGTAGTTTCAGAGAAAAGATTTTTTAATTTTTTGCCTATATAAGTATTTAAAACTGTGACCCCCAGGGTGGGGCCAAATTTGACCCCAGGGTCACCATTTGAACAAACTTAGTAGAGGACCATAAGCTGATGCTACATGTTATACATGAGAGCTCTCTGCAATGTGGTTTCTGAGAAGAAGATTTTTTCGTATATAAGTCTATAACAAACATGCAAAATCACAATATGCAAAATATGTAACCCCGGTGCACAGCCATTTTGACCCCGCGGACTTTATTTGAAAAAAACTTGATAGTCTATGCACTGGCGATCATTTTAAAAGAATGAATGAATGAATGAATGGTGTTTTACGGCACGTCGACACATAAACAGGTCATATTGCGCGCAAAAAAAATATAAAAAAAGAAGTATTAATTAAAAATTAATGTAAATATATAAAGATAAAACTATCAAAAAAAAAAAAAGGGATGATAAGGTGTAATATAAACTATGTATGTAAATCAATAAATGCCCGGCAACGGGTCATTAAAACTGTCGAAATCTGTCCAGCGGTTCTTGAGATTTTTTAAGGTTTCGACTATAATTTTATGTGGCAATAGCGGCCATCTTGGATGCCGCGCTGACCTAATTTTAACAAATCTTAAAAGCATTCATCTGAAGAACATCCATGAGAAGAGTTGTGAAAATTGGCCAAGCATTTTCTGAAGCAAAAGTTAACGACGACGGACGGACGAAGAGTGATCCCAGTAGATCACCTTCAGCTTAAAAATCAATGATTGCTGTGTGTCCCTTTAATATACATACTAATTTAAGGATTATGTCCCCTTATTGTAATCCCATTGAGATTGCATTATCCTTATGAATATATTACTTGATAAATATGTGAATTAGTCAAAACACACATGACCTTGAGTATGACATAAGCTAAGTATGCATGAATACACCCTTTTATCAAGCAAGTATTTATTATTCAGGTATAGCACAGTCTAGATAAAAGTATAAAGATATTAAACTGCAAGTTACATGTAGAAATATTCAGGATTATTTGAGTTCAATTTTTTTTTATTTTGTTAATGCACTTTCAATGGAATTCCAAAAAAGGGAACATTATTAACCCTTAATTATGCTGATCTCACCTTAAACTCTGCCAGTATGACCCCCTCTTCCCGATAGTGCCTGGCCAGGGTGGACTCTAACCTATACTGTGTTTTTAGGCTGTCCCACACAGACGCCACCTTCACAAGCTGCTTCTTGTTGGCGTACACGACTTCACCTGAATCGGGAAATTAACTTTTACAAGTCTGTGTTTATTTGTGAACATTTTTATTCCTTTACCAACTCACTGTCAGAGTAAAATAGTACTGATATGCCTTCCCCATTTAGCGTCTCCGTAGCCAAATGGTTAACGACGTTGCATTGTAAACCTTCGCCTCTCACTGCTGCGGGTTCAAATCCCACTGTGATCTCGACTTGTGAGGAAGTGTCGATTCTTACGGATGGCGGAAGGTGTACAGTACTGGTTCTACTCAGGAAAAGTGGGTGGTCTGCCTCCACACAAAAAAACGACCGTCATATATAATCTTGCATGTGTTGAAAATGACCTAAAACATCATAAAAACAAGAGGCCCAAGAGGGCATGTGAACGCTCTACTTGCTGTTATACCATTGATGAATCGAGTCGTACTACATGGTGTCTAGAGTGTACACAAGGTTTTTCAAGTATTTGACCTAGTGACCTAGTTTTTGACCCCATGGGACCCATTTTCGAACTTGACCAAAATATAATTAAGACAACATTTCGACAAAGTTCCATCAAGATCTGGTCAGAAATATGGCCTCTAGAGTGTACACAAGGTTTTTCAAGTATTTGACCTAGTGACCTAGTTTTTGACCCTGTGTGACCCATTTTCGAACTTTAGCAAGCTATAATTGAGACAAATATTCTGACAAAATTGCATAAAGATCGGGTCGAAAATATGGCCTCTAGAGTGTACACACGGTTTTTCCAAAGTCTGACCTAGTGACCTAGTTTTTAACACCATGTGACCCATTTTTGAACTTGACCAAGATATAATTAAGAAAAACATTTTGACAAAGTTTCATCAAGATTGGGTCAGAAATACGGCTTCTAGAGTGTACACAAGGTTTTTCAAGTATTTGACCTAGTGACCTAGTTTTTAACCCCATGTGACCCATTTTCGAACTTGACCAAGATAAATTAAGACAAACATTCTGACAAAGTTGCATCAAGCTCGGGTCAAAAATATGGCCTCTACAGTGTACACAAGGTTTTTCCAATATTTGACCTAGTGACCTAGTTTTTAACTTCATGTGACCCATTTCCGAACTTGATCAAGATATAATTAAGATAAACAATTTGACAAAGTTTCATCAAGATTGGGTAACAAATATGACCTCTGGAGTGTACACAAGTTTTTTCAAGTATTTGACCTAGTGACCTAGTTTTTGACCCCATGTGACCCATTTTCAAACTTGACCAAGATATAATTAAGACAAACATTCTGACAAAGTTGCATCAAGCTCGGGTCAAAAATATGGCCTCTAGAGTGTACACAAGGTTTTTCCAATATTTGACCTAGTGACCTAGTTTTTAACTTCATGTGACCCATTTCCGAACGTGATCAAGATATAATTAAGATAAACAATTTGACAAAGTTTCATCAAGATTGGGTAACAAATATGACCTCTAGAGTGTACACAAGTTTTTTCAAGTATTTGACCTAGTGACCTAGTTTTTGACCCCACATGACCCATTTTTGAACTTGACCAAGATTTCATTGAGACAAACATTCTGACAAAGTTTCATGATGATTGCATCAGAAATGTGGCCTCTAGAGTGTACACAAGAAAAGTTAACGGACGACGGAAAACGGACAGCACACCATCCCATAAGCTAAAAACAAACTTTACCGAGCTGTTATTGACATTAACAATCTGGTAAAGTTTGGTAAAGATCGAATGAAAAAAATATGACGTCTAGAGTGTACACAAGGTTTTTCAAATATTTGACCTAGTGACCTAGTTTTTGACCCCATGGGACCCATTTTCGAACTTGACCAAAATATAAATAAGACAACATTTCGACAAAGTTTCATCAAGATCGGGTCAGAAATATGGCCTCTAGAGTGTACACAAGGTTTTTCAAGTATTTGACCTAGTGACCTAGTTTTCGACCCCACATGACCCATTTTTGAACTTGACCGAGATTTCATTGAGACAAACATTCTGACAAAGTTTCATCAAGATCGGGTCAAAAATATGGCCTCTAGAGTGTACACACGGTTTTTCCAAAGTTTGACCTAGTGACCTAGTTTTTGACCCCATATGACCCATTTTCGAACTTGACCGAGATTTCATTGAGACAAACAATTAAGATAAACATTCTGACAAAGTTGCATCAACCTCGGGTCAAAAATATGGCCTCTAGAGTGTACACAAGGTTTTTCCAATATTTGACCTAGTGACCTAGTTTTTAACTTCATGTGACCCATTTCCGAACTTGATCAAGATATAATTAAGATAAACAATTTGACAAAGTTTCATCAAGATTGGGTAACAAATATGACCTCTAGAGTGTACACAAGTTTTTTCAAGTATTTGACCTAGTGACCTAGTTTTTGACCCCACATGACCCATTTTTGAACTTGACCAAGATTTCATTGAGACAAACATTCTGACAAAGTTTCATCAAGATCGGGTCAAAAATATGGCCTCTAGAGTGTACACACGGTTTTTCCAAAGTTTGACCTAGTGACCTAGTTGTTAACACCATGTGACCCATTTTTGAACTTGACCAAGATATAATTAAGAGAAACATTTTGACAAAGTTTCATCAAGATTGGGTCAGAAATACGGCTTCTAGAGTGTACACAAGGTTTTTCAAGTATTTGACCTAGTGACCTAGTTTTTAACCCCATGTGACCCATTTTCAAACTTGACCAAGATATAATTAAGACAAACACTCTGACAAAGTTGCATCAAGCTTGGGTAAAAAATATGGCCTCTAGAGTGTACACAAGGTTTTTCCAATATTTGACCTAGTGACCTAGTTTTTGACCCCACGACCCATTTTCGAACTTGACCGAGATTTCATTGAGACAAACAATTAAGATAAACATTCTGACAAAGTTGCATCAAGCTCGGGTCAAAAATATGGCCTCTAGAATGTACACAAGGTTTTTCCAATATTTGACCTAGTTTTTAACTTCATGTGACCCATTTCCAAACTTGATCAAGATATAATTAAGTTAAACAATTTGACAAAGTTTCATCAAGATTGGGTAACAAATATGACCTCTAAAGTGTACACCAGGTTTTTTTCAAGTATTTGACCTAGTGACCTAGTTTTTGACCCCACATGACCCATTTTTGAACTTGACCGAGATTTCATTGAGACAAACATTCTGACAAAGTTTCATCAAAATCGGGTCAAAAATATGGCCTCTAGAGTGTACACATGGTTTTTCCAAAGTTTGACCTAGTGACCTAGTTTTTAACACCATGTGACCCATTTTTGAACTTGACCAAGATATAATTAAGACAAACATTTTGACAAAGTTTCATCAAGATTGGGTCAGAAATACGGCTTCTAGAGTGTACACAAGGTTTTTCCAGTATTTGACCTAGTGACCTAGTTTTTAACCCCATGTGACCCATTTTCAAACTTGACCAAGATATAATTAAGACAAACATTCTGACAAAGTTGCATCAAGCTCGGGTCAAAAATATGGCCTCTAGACTGTACACAAGGTTTTTCCAATATTTGACCTAGTGACCTAGTTTTTGACCCCACATGACCCATTTTCGAACTTGACCGAGATTTCATTGAGACAAACAATTAAGATAAACATTCTGACAAAGTTGCATCAAGCTCGGGTCAAAAATATGGCCTCTAGAGTGTACACAAGGTTTTTCCAATATTTGACCTAGTGACCTAGTTTTTAACTTCATGTGACCCATTTCCAAACTTGATCAAGATATAATTAAGATAAGCAATTTGACAAAGTTTCATCAAGATTGGGTAACAAATATGACCTCTAAAGTGTACACAAGTTTTTTCAAGTATTTGACCTAGTGACCTAGTTTTTGACCCCACGACCCATTTTTGAACTTGACCGAGATTTCATTGAGACAAACATTCTGACAAAGTTTCATCAAGATCGGGTCAAAAATATGGCCTCCAGAGTGTACACACGGTTTTTCCAAAGTTTGACCTAGTGACCTAGTTTTTAATACCATGTGACCCATTTTTGAACTTGACCAAGATATAATTAAGACAAACATTTTGACAAAGTTTCATCAAGATTGGGTCAGAAATACGGCTTCTAGAGTGTACACAAGGTTTTTCAAATATTTGACCTAGTGACCTAGTTTTTAACTTCATGTGACCCATTTCCAAACTTGATCAAGATATAATTAAGATAAACAATTTGACAAAGTTTCATCAAGATTGGGTAACAAATATGACCTCTAAAGTGTACACATTTTTTTTCAAGTATTTGACCTAGTGACCTAGTTTTTGACCCCACATGACCCATTTTTGAACTTGACCGAGATTTCATTGAGACAAACATTCTGACAAAGTTTCATAAAGATCGGGTCAAAAATATGGCCTCTAGAGTGTACACAAGGTTTTTCCAATATTTGACCTAGTGACCTAGTTTTTGACCCCACATGACCCATTTTCGAACTTGACCGAGATTTCATTGAGACAAACATTCTGACAAAGTTTCATGATGATTGCATCAGAAATGTGGGCTCTAGAGTGTACACAAGCAAAAGTTAACGGACGACGGACGGACGGACGACGGACAACACACCATCCCATAAGCTCTGCTGGCCCTTGGCCGGTAGAGCTAAAAACAAAAAAAACCTTCATCATATTCTTAATTTTCAAATTTAGTTGAGAAATAAACAGGAGCTGTCAGATGACAGCACGCTCAACTTTTCTGTATTATGTATTATATTATTCTGTAAAATTCATAACAGAGTTATGGCACTTGTTTGTACAAGTTCCTCTTATGATAGTGAATACATGTGTTATGTTTCTGTGAAGCAGTTTCTGAGCTATGAGCATACGGAAGAAGGTTAACGAAGAAATTGACTAAGTACCACTAGAACTATCATTGAAGGTGATAAATACCCCCGCAAACAATTCTTTAGTAAGATAAATGGCAATAATGTGCATGGCACTGAGTGAGCACCACCACAATTGTGTCATGCACAGGTACACTTCATGTTTATTACAAAGTTTCAATTCAATGTCTTCAAAACTGTAAAAGAAGTTCACTCCATAAGATTGCATATGTTGAATATAGAAATTCTGACCAAGTGCAAGGGCAATAACTCTGCATGGAATTGACCGAGACAAACTGAAATTGTGTCATGCACATCTACACTTCATGTTGATCATATATACAGTTTCAATTTAATATCTTGAAAACTGTTGTAAGTAGTTTCCTGTACAAGATTGCATAATGCTGAATATAGCAATTTTGACTAAGAGCAAGGGCAATAACTCTGCATGGAATTGACCGAGCGAAACCAAAATTATGTCACACACATCTACACTTCATGTTGATCATATATACAATGTTTCAATTGAATATCTGGAAAACCGTAGAAGTAGTTCCCTCCACAAGATTGCATAGAATTTTGAATAAGTGCAGATCAAAGGCAACTCTGCATGGCATTGACTGAGCTGCACCAACATTGTGTCACACACATGTACACTTCATGTTATCACATACACACAGTTTCAATATAATATCTTCAAAACTGTAAAAGTAGTTCACTGCACAAGATTGCAATTGTGACTAAGTGCAAGGGCAATAACTCTGCATGGAATTGACCGAAACGAACTGAACTTGTGTCATGCACAGCTACACTTCATGTTGATAATATATACAAAGTTTCAATTACAATATCTGGAAAACTGTAGAAGTAGTTCGCTCCACAAGATTCAACAGACCGACCAACTGCAGTGACTCCTATATACCCTCTCTCAAACTTCGTTTGCGGGGATATAAAAAGGAGCATTACTTCGTTAAAATAGGTTGCAGAGTTATGTGACTTGTGCGTGACATGTTACCCATCTATACGGAATACCTGTGTGAAGTTTCACTGAATTCTGTCATGGAGTTTCTGCGCATAGAATAGCTTGGCTTTTCTGTGAAAAGTCCAGCTAAAAATGCAGACATTAATATTTGTTTTTTATTGCAAACATCTCCATTTTGTGTTAACAATTCATCATCAGATAATTGTAGCATGGTCACAGACAATTCTCTTTGTTCAGACACAGGTGTAAATCGTTTAATTGAAAATAAGACCTGTCAGAATAACTGTGAGAATAACAGTGAGAATAACAGTGAAAATAACAGTTAGAATAACTGAAATAGAGCTGAAATGGACATGCTACAAAACAAATAGAGTATGGTTTCATCTCGTTGGTTAATTTAAATGAACCAACTCAATGAAACCATACTCTGTCTATTACATATTTCTGAAAAACAACAGATATTTTGCTATTGTTAGGATTTCTTAGACCTGTAGAATAACTAATAAAATAACTTCAAAAATAATTATTTTATATTAATATTGAAAACATAATTACATACCTATGCCCTTTACCCCAGTAGGCGTGTCGGAGAAGCTTGGGAAATATGCATCACCATGATGTCTTGGAGGGCCCATGGGCATGCTCACATGACGCGCATCAGGGGCATAGTCTCTTATGATTATCCCAAAGCTGCTCTCCGATCCTCCACTCGGTGGGTCTTCTCCTAACTCTAAGGATATAGGTAGGGCGTCGGATTCCGGATGAACTGTCAATTGTTCACTGCCGATCAATACTTGCGACACCTCGTCCAAAAACACTTCACCTCTGGGAGACTCAATAGGTGTTGGTTGTTCATCTACATCTGTCAAGTTGGACTTTTTACGTGCAAGGACTCGTGAACCACTCCTCGAGTTTGGAGCAACGACCAAAGGGGTATCTTCTGGAATGCTTTGCAATGAAGGATTTGCGACGCTGACTCGTGAAGGTCTTTTAGGTGGAAGTTGGGGCGAATTAGGAAGAGGAACTGGTTGCGCAAACTCTAAGCTAATAGTGGCACCTCCCATGATTCTTGCAAGCTTGGCCCTGATATCGAACCAAAGCGTCTGTAAATAAAGCGAAATTTCCCTGCCTGATATTATTGATGATATACTGACACAGAGCTGAATTTGGCAATTGTAACCATCCGAGGGGCTGTTGTTGATGCAACCATAGACATGGGAACAGATTAGGGAGAATATCTGCAGACACATAGAGCAGTTGTTGTAGGTGGTCGGGCAGTCGGCATAATGTTTCAGCAGGGAGTTGATCGTCCTGCAGACGTTACACGCCAGCATCTCATCTGAAGACTCTGCTGGCTCAGCTAGGCATGCTGACAAGCAGACAGACACGTGACTATGTTGTATCTTCCATATAGGCCCATTGTTTTCCTGAAATTACGATTAAGTTTTTTCAAAATATTTTTATTCACACGTCTTTGGCATAAAAATAGAACTATCATTGTGTATTAAAACCTGTAAAGGACCACAACTCTGTCCAAAAATATTTCAACCGGAACGCGGCGAAGTTATGCGCAACTAGGCTTGAAACTGGTCATCCCTGCCAAGTTTTGCTGAAATCTTCCCAGGAGTTCAGGAAAACAACTCTGGACGAAGTTTGTGTATTTAAAATCTTTAAACGGCCATAACTCCGCCAAAAATTTGTTCAACCGAACTCGACAACAGGAGTTCAGGATAACTAGTCCGGACAAATTTTGTGACAAACAGACAGACAGACTTTGTGGTGGGGAGAGATAATAAACTAAAACATTTTAACAAACTCGCTCTACAAGAGCTAATACTTAATTTATTTATAGCTTTTACCTTTGTTTTTATACTGAGTAAACCTAGAAACTCGGCCCAGTCGAGGTCGCACATCTGAGGGTGTTTCTTGCGATACCCTTTGTAGTCAGACTTGGGAATATTTGTATCTGTACTGGTTCTGGTTGGACCTTGACTTTCGCCGCCTCCGCCGCGTCGGTGGACGTTATCTTCACCATCTTTATTTTCACTGTTGTTGCTGTTGTTGTTGTTGCTATTGTTGTTGCTGTTGTTGTTGTTGTCACTCTTTTTACTTCCACCTCTGTTACTGCCACTGGAATCCTGTATGAATGTTTGTTATGTCATCTAGAGATGTAATCTATTTATTATTTGTACATTCTTCAATTACTTCCTTGCACAACTTAAAGGGACTTTGGTCTAAAATTAATGGCATTCTTTGATTATTCTGCAACTGTATTTTAAACTTTTAACAGATTAATAAACTCCATAATCTAATCAAAAAAGTAACAATAATTTTATTAAAACACATGAAACTAAAGAAACTAACCCTCCAAATAACGTCAAAATTACACTACAAAACCGTTTGTTAAAACTCTTTGCCAGGTGTTCAGGGCATATAATAATGTATTGAATTGAACTGAATTGGGGTTTTAAGGCGCACCAACACATATTAGCCCTATTCTTTGCTCCAGAACCTAACGGGACATAATAATGTATTAAGGTTGATTAAAAGTATAGGTTTATTCACGTTTTTTAAAAATACACGACTGAATATGCGTTAAGGTTTGTCCTGGCTGGTTAAAGTCATTTACATTGTGTCTATAGTGACTGGATTGAAAAGAGGCAAATTATATGTATACCTCGTCGTCAGTAGGTTTAGACGTCTGTGGTAAAATTTTAAAAATCTCCAAGTTGTACAATTTTGGAGCACTGAGTACACCAACATTTTGCATCAAATACATTTCTCATAGTGTGAATGTGATGTGTTCAACACACATAATTTAACAAGTATTTTCATTAAGTTTCAGTCTTCGTTTTATTATCTCAATTTAACTAAATGTCATATAACGTAATATAGCTAAACATAATTTCTCCCCATGCCTAACACATATATATAAATATATATGGACAATATTAATTTTAATATACATTTTATATATAAACACTGAAATGTTCCGGAATATGTTAAATATACAAAATTACGGCATTAGTACATACATACCCCACCACTCTGGCCCCCACTGGAATTTTCACTGGACGAACACCTCCTTCCAGACAGCTGCACCAGTAGTATCTTCAACTTTCTTTGGTTTTTATCTGTTTCAGGCACATCTGAGTTTAAAAAGACAACAAAAAAGATCTGATTTTATGTGTTTTTATGTAATACTACATACCTTATCATTCATTAATGAAATGGAAAATAAGTCCATGGGACACGGAAGCTCTGCTATGAATTTTGGACAGTAAAATGGTAGTAAGACTGCAGCAGTAAATTAGAACAATTGACCGTTACAGTATGTGACCTTTATAACATGTGGCCTTAGTAACAGGATTGGTGACCTTAGTAACATGTGGCCTTTTAACAGGACTGGTGACCTTAATAACATGACCTTAGTAACAGGTGACCTTAATAACATGTGGCCTTAGTAACAGGACTGGTGGCCTTAAATAACATGTGACCTTAGTAACAGGTGACCTTAATAACATATGGCCTTAGTAACAGGATTGGTGACCTTAGTAACATGTGGCCTTAGTAACAGGACTGACCTTAATAATGACCTTAGTAACAGGTGACCTTAATAACATGTGGCCTTAGTAACAGGACTGGTGACCTTAATAACATGTGACCTTAGTAACAGGTGAACTTAATAACATATGGCCTTAGTAACAGGATTGGTGACCTTAGTAACATATGGTAACAGGAATGGTGGCCTTAATAATGGCCTTAGTAACAGGTGACCTTAATAACATGTGGCCTTAGTAACAGTACTGGTGACCTTAATAACATGTGACCTTAGTTACAGGTGACCTTAATAACATATGGCCTTAGTAACAGGATTGGTGACCTTAGTAACATGTGGTAACAGGAGTGGTGACCTTAATAATGGCCTTAGTAACAGAAGACCTTAATAACATGTGGCTTAGTAACAGGACTGGAGACCTTAATAACATGTGGCCTTAGTAACAGGTGACCTTAATAACATGTGACCTTAGTAACAGGATTGGTGACCTTAATAACATGTGACCTTAGTAACAGGGTTGGTGACCTTAATAACATGTGGCCTCAGTAACAGGTGGCCTTAATAACATGTATCCTTAGTAAAAGGATTGGTGACCTTAATAACATGTTGCCTTAGTAACAGGTGACCTTAATAACATGTGGCCTTAGTAACAGGACTGGTGACCTTAATAACATGTGGCCTTAGTAACAGGTGACCTTAATAACATGTGGCCTAAATATTATGTGACCTTAGTAACAGGTGACCCTAAGAACGTGTCCTTAGAACAGATGACTTAAAGGGACAGGAGGCAATCTGGAAGAGTAATTAGTGTCAATAGAAATACAAATGAAAACCGTCGTAGCCTGCTTCAGTTTCATGTGCATATTGACCCTAAAGTTGACCTTAACAACATATGATCTAAATAACAGGTGAATTCAACATTATATGGCCTTAATATCCGAGGTCTTAACAACATATGTCCTTAGTAACCTCAGTAACAACTGACATTTACAACAAATGACCAGTAACGCAGGTTTATACTTACAGATATCTGTCCCTGTGTGCTGTGGCATGTTTGGCTTTGGTACTTCTGGTCGTTTTATCTTTGGTACCATGAAGTCCTTGTTTCCAACTCTGTTTTTTTCGTTTTACTGACTTTTGACCTTTGGGTCTGCTAGGATATTTACAAAGTAGTTGCTGTGGAAACAGTTCTTTAGAAAGTTGCTGACAGAGAAAGTTCAGCTTTTTTAGCTGGTTGCTATGTCGTTCATCAGCCACTGGAAGATAAGGCATTTCTAACTAATCAGAAGGAAAAAAACAACTAAGCAGTAAACAAACAGAGCATGCAAATGCCAAATAATGACATTATGTTTCTTGGCAAGGTAAATGGGACTAACTAGTGGTGTCATTTGTATCAGCCTTAATATTAAAGGTATTAAATGTGTCATGATGCTCATCTGCGTGTGCAAATTTAGTGCTTAAAGCTACGGACGCTATACTTAAACTAGTACAAACTCATGAATATGAACGAGTCACGGTTGAAGTAGTTTCTATTCGACGAGCGGCCTTAAAGTCGGTATATAAGCCAGAATCGATGCGTAAAATATCAGCCTTCATACAGGTAACATTGATCAATATACGGCTTCCGATAATATTTCATAATAAAAAAATATAGCTGCACGGAACGAGATTTGAACCACTAATGTTTTGCTTTACGTTGTTCTTGTTCATGTAGATATAACCACTAGGCCACGAATACTTGTAAGTTGTAGCACTTTTAACACTATAACTAGCGCAGACACGAACACAAACTTATCAACTGTTATAAAAAAGATCGGCATAAGTTTTTTTTGAGACAGAATCCTAGTTTCAATTTGATAAAATATAGTACTACATCACGTATGGTTAATTTACATGTGTGATATAATGTATCACTTATGGTTAATTTACACATGCAATATGATGTACTATATACTGATACGTGTGAGGTGTGTTCAAATTTTTTAGTTATTTCGCATTATAATAAATGGTACTAAATATGCCACAGATTTTCAAGAAGTCAGTGTAGTTTCGTGGACAGAATGGCAGTCTGTACCTGATTGTAAATTAGAAACATTGCGTATTCAAGTCCAGATAGAGGCAAACTTTTTTTTCTTCTGCAAATAACAATGCTGCCTGCAATACTCGATGTCTGTAAAGTAAATTATGTCCTGCATTAAATTTGATCGCTTAAATAACCAATGTCGTCATGAGCTGGTGAACATGAAATTATAATGAAAGACAAGCCTACCAAGAAGAAAACGATTTAAATACAGGGTCTGTAGCTTTAAGTAAAAAATATGCAATATTTTATTTTATGTATCCGTGAAATATTCAATCTGAGGGGCAGACAGGGTTAACCTATGGTCCACTTCTATAAGCCGATAGGAGATTTAAAATTTGAGTAATAATACATGTATATAACTAATTTTATTCTACCTGAAATTCCATCCTCTTTTTTCTTTAATTCCACCTCCATGATAACCAGCTGGGATCTCAACCAGTCATTATCCGGAATTCTTCTACAAACACCTGGTCCCTTTATCTTCTTATCTGTCCCACTTGGCCCGTTTAGTTTCTCTGTCTGCAGACTACCGAGATCCATGATTGCTTTGTCAAGTTCACTGTCTGTTTCGCTGAGATCTGCACCTGTATCTTGCTTATCTTCACTCGTTTCTTGATTCCGAAGATCCAGATCTGTGTTCCCAGAATCTATTTCTGCATCTCCTTCACTCAATACTTTCTTCTCTTCCCCTTGATACTTCTCTTCACTGTCATTTGTGTCTGCCTCTTCATCAAACATCTTCTTCTTCATCCTCATCATATTCATCGATTCTAAACATGGAAACAAAATGGACAGTTAAAATGAAGTCCAAGAGGGCCAGATGTTGCTCTGCTTTTCTGACATACTGAAATGAGCATTGAACAGTTTTCCATTGTCTATCCTATATTGGAATTGCATATAAAATGAATGAACAACAGACATACTGACTTCATGACAACATACTGAATGCAAGACAACATCCTAGCTGCATGGCAACAAACTGGCTCCATGGCAACAAATGACTGTATGGCAACATATGGACTGCATGGCAACATATGGACTGCATGGCAACATCCTGGCTGATCACACTGACTGCATGACAATATATTGACTCCATGGCAACAAACTGGCTGCATGCATGGCAACACATGGACTGCAAGGCAACATACTGGCTTATAATGACTGCATGACAATCTACTGACTGCATGGCAACATACTGGCTGCATGGCAACAAACTAACTACATGAAAGATACTTTCATGGCAATATACTGGCTGGATGGCAATATACTGGCAGCATGGCAACATTTTGGCTGCGTTACATATTGGCTGCATGGCAAAATACTGGCTGCATGAAAACAGATTGACAGTGCATGGTAAGGTTTTTAATCACTTGAAGCTCCACCAAATAATGTGTAAAACAGCTGCATACTCACAAGACTTGTTGGTGTGCTTGAAGTTGTTACCATTGATATCACATTTACATTTTCTCCTTGACAATGCATTGCAAACTTGGGAGTTACATATATGCATAATGTACAAACATTTTCCTATTCTCGATTTTACCTTTCGAGTTCGGGGGGTCTCAACACTAACTCTGCATAGTGAGTATACAGTTTTTATTAGCTCTACTGGCCAAGGGCCAGCAGAGCTTACGGGATGGTGTGTTGTCCGTCTTCCGTCGTCCGTCCGTCGTCCATCCGTTAACTTTTCTTCAAACGACTTCTCCTCAGAAACCGCTTGGCTAATTTTGACCAAACTTCACATGGATGATCCTTAGATAAATGCTTTTTAGATTTGTTAAAATTAGGTCAGCACTACATCCAAGATGGCTGCCATTACCATATATGGTCGAAACCTTAAAAAATCTTCTTCTCCAGAACCGCTGGACAGATTTCAATAGTTGTTCTTTTAAAATGATCGCCAACGCCTAGTATATCAAGTTCGTTCAAATAAAGTCCCCGGGGACAAAAATGGCCGTGCCCCGGGGGTCCACAGTTTGTATATTGAGGTTTTGCATGTTTTTCATATAGACATATAGGAAAAAAATTTTAAAAATCTTCTTCTCTGAAACCACAAGGCACAGAGCTCTCATGTATTACATGTAGCATCAGCTTATGGTCCTCTACTAAGTTTGTTCAAATGGTGACCCTGGGGTCAAATTTGTCCCCGCCCCGGGGGTCACAATTTTACATAGACTTATATAGGACTTTTTTCTTCATCGTCTTCTCAGAAACTACAAGAGCCAGAGGTTTGATATTTTGCATTTACTATAAGCTTATGGTCCTTTACCAAGTTTGTTCAAATGGTGAACCTCGGGTCACATTTGGCCCCGCCCCAAGGGTCACATGTTTTACATAGACATGTATAGGGAAAAACTTAAAAAATCTTCTTCTCTGAAACTGCAAGAGCCAGAGGTTTAATATTTTGCATTTGCTATAAGCTTGTCGTCCTCTACCCAGTTTGTTCAAATGGTGACCCAGGGGTCACATTTGGCCCCACCCCGGGGGTCACAGTTTTACATAGGCTTGTATAGGCAAAAATGAAAAAAAATCTTCTTCTCTGGAACCACATGGCACAGAGCTCTCATGTATTACATGTAGCATCAGCTTATGGTCCTCTACTAAGTTTGTTCAAATGCTGACCCTGGGGTCAAATCTGTCCCCGCCCCAAGGGTCACAGTTTTACATAGACTTATATAGGATCTTTTTTTTAAAAATCTTCTTCTTGGAAACTACAAGAGCCAGAGGTTTGAAATTTGACATTTGCTATAAGCTTATGGTCCTTTACCAAGTTTGTTCAAATGGTGACCCTGGGGTCACATTTGACCCCGCCCCACGGGTCATATTTGACCCCGCCCCAAGGGTCACATGTTTATGTAAAACATGTATAGGGAAAAACTTAAAAAAACTTAAAAAAACTTCTTCTCTGAAACTGCAAGAGCCAGAGGTTTAATATTTTGCATTTGCTATTAGCTTATGGTCTTCTACCAAGTTTGTTCAAATGGTGACCCATTGGTCACATTTGGCCCCACCCTGGGGGTCACAGTTTTACTTAGGCTTGTATAGGCAAACACTGAAAAAAATCTTCTTCTCTGGAACCACATGGCACAGAGCTCTCACGTATTATTTTGCATCTGATCTTAGCCAAACTTTAGCAGATTTTATGGCTTTCTTTTTCTTTTTCTTTTTTTTTTTAATTTGTTTACATTTTTTTTTTTTTTTTTTTTTTTTTTCTATGTTGGACCAGTCGGACCAGTAACAGAGGAGTTATGGCTCTTGATTTAGTTCAAAATGCTATATTTTGCCTCATTAATACGGTAGGGCCTTTATTTTTTATCTGATCTTTACCAAGCTTTATCAGATTCTTTAGTTTATAATGGCCCTTGATTTAGTCAAAAAGCTGTTTTTTGCCCGAAACTTCCAATAAAACATAAGTGGCAGTCACTCGCTTCATTGATGTTATAAGAGCCATGTTAGCCAGTAGAGCGTCCACAGGCCCTCTTGGGCCTCTTGTTTGGTTGTTAGATATATTTTAGAAAGCATCATGTAAAAATATTGTGCGAGTGCTGTTTCTAGTTGTGTTAGTAATATAAGCTGTCAAAATATTGACCTTTTCTGGGTTAAATGGCTTTTTTATTGCCATTATAATATGATAATGAAACTGAAAGTAGGTAGATGTGCTTTACTCAAAGATCATAATCCTCGTATTTCGTAAATTATTTAAAGTAATTAACTTTACTCTTTACACTTAAATAAGTCCCTGCATTCCAATAATATTTAACCAGAGTTATATATACTCGGTAAAAAAAGTTTTGGACCAGGGTATATAAAGTTATATAAAAACAAGAGGTCAATGACCTTGAAGCTCTACTGATTGATTTTGATTTCAGGAAGTAGTCACTACAGACTTTTTTTTTGAAAAATTATTTTTAGCCGTGGCGGCCATCTTGAATTTCCGGCCGACCTGAAATTTTGCTAGGATCAGTTAGACATCAAGAGCAACATTCCTGTGAAGTTTCATGAAAATCCGTCAAGTAGTTTCACAGGAATAGTCGCTACAAGTTTTCATTATATAACTCTATGTAAACAAAGATGGCCGCTGACAGCCATGTTTAACGTCGAATCAAAATAATGTTTGACTCTGATAACCATCATGTCATGCTGATCATTTTACAAAAAGTCCCATATCAATATCACTTATAGTTTTCAAGACGTAGTCGCTACAAACTTCTTTTTTGAAAATCTAATTTTAGCTGTGGCGGCCATCTTGAATTTCTGGCCGATCTGAAATTTTGCTAGGATCAATTAAACATTAAGAGCAACATTCCTGTAAAGTTTCATGAAAATCTGCCAAGTAGTTTCAAAGGATTAGTCGCTACAAGTTTTTACTATATAACTCTATGTAAACAAAGATGGCTGCTGGCAGCCATGTTTACCGTTGAATCAAAACAATTTTTGACAAGGACCAACATCATGTCATGCTGATCATTTTACAAAAAATATCAATATCACTTATAGTTTTCAAGTAGTAGTCGCTACAAACTTGTATTTTGAAAATCTATTTTTAGCCATGGCAGCCATCTTGAATTTCCGGGCGACCTGAAATTTTGCTAGAATCAATTAGACATCAAGAGCAACATTCCTGTGAAGTTTCATGAAAATCCGTCGAGTAGTTTCAGAGGAGTAGTCACTACAAGTTTTCATTATATAACTCTATGTAAACAAAGATGGCCACTGGCAGCCATGTTTAACGTCGAATCAAAATAATGTTTGACTCTTATAACCATCATGTCATGCTGATCATTTTACAAAAAGTCTAATATCAATATCACTTATAGTTTTCAAGACGTAGTCGCTACAAACTTCTTTTTTTTAAATCTATTTTTAGCTGTGGCGGCCATCTTGAATTTCTGGCCGATCTGAAATTTTGCTAGGATCAATTAGACATCAAGAGCAACATTCCTGTGAAGTTTCATGAAAATCCGTCAAGTAGTTTCAGAGGAGTAGTTGCTACAAGTTTTCATTATATAACTCTATGTAAACAAAGATGGCCGCTGGCAGCCATGTTTAACGTCGAATCAAAACGATTTTCAACAAGGACCAACATCATGTCATGCTGATCATTTTAGAAAAAGTCCCATATCAATATCACTTATAGTTTTCATGAAGAAGTCGCTACAAACTTGTTTTTTAAAAACCTATTTTTAGATCTGGCGGCCATCTTGGATTTCACATCAACATGAATTTTTGCTAGGATCAACTAGACTTCATGGGCATCATTTCTGTAAAGTTTCATGAAAATCCATTCAGTAGTTTCAGAGGAGAAGTCGCTACAAAAAAAAGTTTACGGACAGACGGACAGACAGACAGACCTACAGACGGAATACGGACACCGCACCACGGCATAAGCTCTGCTGATCTCTGATCAGTAGAGCTAATAAAACTAGTGGACAGAATTTAAGTATCTTTTTTTTAGTAACCAAGGTCTACCCTACCCGGTTAATTTGGTACCAGAAACATTAAGTTCCAAAGAAAACTTGATTTAAAAAAAATATCGCGAACACATAAAGGGTCTGTAAAAATGTTGCAAAGTCCATAAAAAGTAACAGTTACGGACACATTCGAGTAACCAATAAAAAGATTATTATTTTTTCACAAACTTTCATTGTAAACGAAAATTACTGTTGATTGTTGATCTATTGTGAATTATCAACTGAGATAATAAGGGTTATTGTCGAATGTCATGGTTGAGCGATCATTGTACGGGTTCGAACACTGCCATGGTCCAAAACTTTTTTTACAGAGTATATACATATAACTTTCTTGTAAAAAGGAACGGTTCATATTAATCTTTTCTACCCGTTACAAAATAAAAAATAAATGAATAATTAAGCATCAGTGAGCAAATTAAGCATTAAGAGTCAAATACTGTACATGCTTAGTTTTAAATTCATCACTAAAACATGATAAGTAGATAAATTCTCCATTAAATAATGTTCATAAAAGTATATTCCACAAACGAATATGTATCGCAAAAAGTCATTTACTGTTGATAAGTGTTACGGCATATATAAAATAACAAGAGCATCAAGAATTGCAGGGCAATCCATAGTCCCCAACCGGCCCAGACAAGCATTTTCCAGACATTTCCTATGATGGAGGTCAAAGATCAAGGTCAAGGTCATAATGACCTTATTTTGGTACGCGACACACAGCTATCCCAAGATGTATTCACATACCAAGTTTGGTATCTCTAAGTGTTATAGTATTGAAAATATGGTCTGGACAAGCATTTTCTATGACAGAGGTCACAGGTCAAGGTCACAGTGACCTTATTTTGGTACGCGACACATCGATATCCGAAGATGTATCCACAAACCAAGTTTGGTATCTCAAAGTCTTATAGTATTGAAAATATGGCCTGGACAAGCATTCCGAAGGACGGATGGACGGACGGACTGACGGACAGGGTGCAAACCTCTAGTCCCCTCCGGGACCGGTGGGGGACTAATTAACAAAACTCTGCAATATATTTTTTATTGCTACTATAAGATTTCATAAATCGTAGGACCTACACAGATATAGAGCCATGACAAAATTGAAAAGTCACAAATGTTGCGTTTATGGCAGGTTGTTTATTGCGATCAAAAGAAATAGTTTCTCCAATCGTAATAATACAGTACCCCGTGGCTAATTGGCTGTCCTAAGCAGGGTGTTTGTTTAGAACACAGAGGCCATAAATCACATACACTGGCTACCCGTGGTGTGTTGACATCAGATATATACAACCATTGTGTATTATTTTAATTTTCAATTTTATTTATATTATGCATTTGTGAAACTAACTAAACACATTAGAAATAGATTACGTTCAGTCAAAAAAACAAAAACAAGAGGCCCAAGAGGGCCTGTGGACGCTGTACTGGCTGAAGATAAAGTTTATGATTAAGGGGTCATAACTCTTTCAAATATCATTCAACCAGAACATGTCGATGATATACTCAACTAGGTTTGGTACTGATCATCCCCCGACACGTTTCGTTGAAATCCAGCCAGAGGTTCAGTAGAACTAGTCTGTACAAAGTTAGTGTAAAACCTTTAAGGGGTCATAACTCTGCCTAAATTCATTCAACCAGAAAACGGCAATGACAGGTGCAACTAGGCATTGTACTGATCTTCTCCACCAAGATTCGTTGAAATCCGGCAAGGAGTTCAGAAGAGACTAATCTGGACAAAGTTTAAAGAACCATAACTCTTCCAAAAATCATTCAACCGGAATATGGCGATTACATGTACAACTAGACTTGATACTGATCATCCTTGTCAAGTTTTGCTAAAATCCAGCCAGGGGTTCAGGAGAACTAGCCCAGAAAATGTTTGTGTATCAAAAACCTTTAAAGGACCATAACTCCAACCAAAATCTGTAAACCGGAACGCGACGATGATATGCACAACTAGGCTTGGTGCTGATCATCCCTGCAAAGTTTTGTTGAAATCTGGTGAGGGGTTCAGGAGAACTAGTCCAGATAAAGTTTGTTTATTAAAACCTTTAAAGGGCCATAACTCTGCCAAAAATCATTCAACTGGAACACGGCAATGATTTGCACAACTAGACCTGGAACTGATCATCCCTAAAAAATGTCACTTAAATCCGGCCAGGGATTCAGGAGAACTAGTAACGACAAAGTTTGTGTTTTAAAACCTTTAAAGGGACAGAACTCCGTCAAAATAATTCAAGCGGAACACGGTGACGATATGTACAACTAGGCTTAATACTGATCATCCTTGAACATTTGCACTGAAATCTGGCCAAACGAAGGCCCTTTCATTTTAATGAGACCAAAATATAGCATTTTCAAGGTAAATAAATCAAGGGCCTTAACTCCGCTGTTACTGATCCCATCTGGCTGTTTTTCGAACTTCTCCGAGCTTTCATTGATAGTAACAACCTGGTAAAGTTTGGTAAAGATCAGATAAAAAATGAAAGCCCTGTCGTCTTATCTACGCAAAATATAGCATTTTTAACTAAAACAAAGGCCATAACTCCACTGTTACTGATCCAATCTGGCTGGTTTTCGAACTTGTCCGAGCTTTCATTGATATTAACAATCTGGTAAAGTTTGGTAAAGATCAGATGAAAAATGAAGGTCCTATCGTCTTAACAAGGAAAAATATAGCATTTTTAAATAATCAAGGGCCATAATTCCTCTGTTACTGGTCCGATCTGGCTGTTTTTCAAATTTGTCCGAGCTTTCAATGATATTAACAATCTGGTAACGTTTGGTAAAGATCGGATGAAAAATGAAGGCCCTATCATCTTAACGAGGTTACAGACGACGGACAGATGGACGGACAACACACCATCCCATAAGCTCTGCTGGCCCTTAGCCAGTAGAGCTAAAAACAAAAAAAGGAAAAAAAACACACTTAAATGTTTTAGTTTTATTTAAAAATATTAAAGTAACACGTTGATTTGTTATGTCTTTTTTTAAATTTATACATAATCCTATTACAAAATGCATCTTCTTGGAACTTGAAATGAAAATAAACCACTATTAGATAAATAGGCCATATATGACAGTGTCACAGGGCTAAATGTGTTTGCTTGTTTTATTAATTTAATTCGAAATTATGTACTTGATATCACATTATACACACATTTCTGCTGATAAACAATTGATTGAAATGACTGAATTGGATTTTATAGTCGCACCAACAGCTAAGGTCATATGGCAACTTTCCAGCTTCCATTGGTGGAGGAAGACCCCAGGTGCCCCTCCAGGCAATTTTCGTGCACGGGCGGGCACCTGGGTAGAACCACCGACGTTCCGCAAGCCAGCTGGATAGCTTCCTCACATAAAGAATCCTAGGCCCCTGAGGGATCGAACCTACAGCGGTGAGGGGCAAGTGATTTCAAGTCAGAGACGTTAACCACTCGGCCACGGACGCCCCGCAGATAAACAAAGCTTTAAAACAAATTATGAAACACAAGAATTATGATCTTTGAGTAACGTCAGGAACATCGACAAGATCTTAGGTAACGTACCGGCTACCTACTTTCGGTTTCAATATATCATCGGAATTACAAATAAACACTACTTTTAACACCAGGAAATTCAATAATGTAACAGCTCATATTAATAACACAACAAGAAACAGCTTTCCCACGTTATAAATGCACAATGCGCTCTAAAGGATAAGCAAACTAACACTGTGCACTCCCTAAGCAGTATCAGTGTCGAGACCACCCCCCACACCCCCCACAGCTCGAAATCCCGTGAAAAACGAGAGCGAGATTTGATAATGGCAAAAGGGTGAATACCATTTTGTTTCACTACAACATGTTTGTAGATCTACATAGTGAGCTCATCAATCTACAAAAGTTCTACAATCATGTGCGAAGAGACAAAGTACTTACCATTATAGTTGGACTTTTCAAACGCCGTGTCTTTATTACTGAAATAAGCATGTGAGAAATGTAAGAAACTTAATACTGCATGACAAAGAGAAAACTATACCGAAATAAACCATCTCAACATGGATTACCCTTTTTTTTTTTTTTCTGTTTTCCTTATCAGTGATATGAGGGGTCCAAGAACCATCCTCCAGTAACATTTTACAATAACTCAGTATGGTGCCATTGCATGTGACATTCACCTTGAACTTTTAAAATCAATAAATTGGGAAATATTGACTGATATTGATTGTTCAACCCTTCTATTTTCCATTTAATATTCTAGGAAGATAAGTTTTCAAACATAAATAATGTTTTTCAGACTTAGAAAATGAATGGTATAGAAAAGTGTTGGGAAGAACAGAGACAGACAATGTTGTAATTTTCTAAGAAACTGTTTGATAAAATTGTAAAATATGTTTATTATTCTGTATTCAATACTGGTATGCAAGTAGTATCCGAACAGCAGTAGTATCCGAATTTCCGTAAACAAACGACGTTCGTAGCTCTTCAATAGAAAATATCAATTTAACAAAATAATACAATTTTCATCAGAAGAAGAATCGTCCTATACGAAAATGTAAAGATGTAACAAAATATAAAAGATTTTCTTCCCAACACTCATTTCCCCGAAAATTTGCGCGTTGGGAAGTCTCGAGCTAACCACGCATGCGCAGTTATGAGTTTTTAATTGCTCTCCAATATTTAAACACTGTTTCCCCATGACGACAGCAGCAGACGATAATAAATAACAAGAGGTCAATTTTTAGCCGTGGTGGCCATCTTGAATTTCCGGCCGACCTGAAATTTTGCTAGGATCAATTAGACATCAAGAGCAACATTCCTGTGAAGTTTCATAAAAATCCTACAAGTAGTTTCAGAGGAGTAGTCACTACAAGTTTTCATAATATAACTCTATGTAAACAAAGATGGCCGCTGACAGCCATGTTTAACGTCGAATCAAAACGATTTTTGACAAGGACCAACTAGACTGCATGGGCAACATTTCTGTAAAGTTTCACGATCAGCATGACATGATGTCATGCTGATCATTTTAGAAAAAGTCCCATATCAATATCACTTATAGTTTTCAAGAAGTAGTCGCTACAAACTTGTATTCTGAAAATCTATTTTTAGCCATGGCGGCCATCCTGAATTTCCGGCCGACCTGAAATTTTGCTAGGATCAATTAGACATTAAGAGCAACATTCCTGTAAAGTTTCATGAAAATCCGCCAAGTAGTTTCAGAGGAGTAGTCGCTACAAGTTTTTACTATATAATTCTATGTAAACAAAGATGGCCGCTGGCAGCCATGTTTAACGTCGAATCAAAACAATTTTTGACAAGGACCAACATCATGTTATGCTGATCATTTTAGAAAAAGTCCCATATCAATATCACTTAGAGTTTTCAAGAAGTAGTCGCTACAAACTTGTATTTGAAAATTTATTTTTAACCCTGGTGGCCATCTTGAATTTCCGGTCGACCTGAAATTTTGCTAGGATCAATTAGACATCAAGAGCAACATTCCTGTGAAGTTTCATGAAAATCCGTCAAGTAGTTTCAGAGGAGTAGTCGCTACAAGTTTTCATTATATAATTCTATGTAAACAAAGATGGCCGCTGGCAGCCATGTTTACACCGAATCAAAACGATTTTCGACAAGGACCAACATCATGTCATGAGAGTTTTCAAGAAGTAGTCGCTACAAATTTGTATTTTAAAAATCGATTTTTAGCTTTGGCGGCCATCTTGGATTTCACATCAACATGAATTTTTGCTAGGATCAACTAGACTGCATGGGCAACATTTCTGTAAAGTTTCACGAATATCCATCTAGTAGTTTCTGAGGAGTAGTCGCTACAAATAAAAGTTTACGGACAGACAGACAGACAGACAGACGGACGGACGGACGGACGGACGGACGGAAGACGGAAGCCGCACCACGGCATAAGCTCTGCTGATCTCTGATCAGTCGAGCTAAAAACTCTAACTTATATATATAACCCCATTTATAGAACATGTAGGCATAAACAATATTGGAATAATACAATACTGCAGTAAAATATCGGTCAAATATGATTATACTGCAGTAGCTGACATTTTCAATTTACGCTGCGGATTTGTAAACGGAGGCCCCGGGTTCAATCCTCCGTGGTGCCACTGAGTTCGGTAGGTGTGTTCTTGGGCAAGACACTTTTCCTTAGCCTCATCCGTCGGATGGGGACGTAAACCGGGCGGTCCCGTGTATCTGTCTATCATCCGAGCATAGAACCATAGGAATCTATTCGATAATAAGAGTAGGGCAGGTTCCCGGATTCCTATGTATCCTTCCACTCTCTCTGGGGCGGCTCTTAATAACCTGTACTGTGTTGATCGAGCCGTTAAACAACATTCAATTCAATTTACGTAATGGAGACAACTCTTGTTAATATATTTAAGTCATAAATGGGATGAGTTGTCTTTCTTATGGAATGGGGTGTCCAATAGGGTTAATGACCATAAATGTATCCGTTTTTTTAGCAATTCGGATACTACTTCTGTAAAGCTGCCAATCAACGCTTATTGATTACTCTTTTGAGGGCGCTATTAACAGCGTGTGCGCGAGCTTGTAATCGGATGCTGACATTTCTTAACAATGAAGTGAACTTAACTCTGCAAGTTGTTTTTGTTTGAATAATATCAAATAATAACACACAGTACAATAAACACTATTTTCTGTTCGGCTACTACTAGCAAACCAGTACAGTTTATTGATCTGCGAAAACTGAAAATTGACCAACAGTTGCAATTAAGCAATTTTAAGCCAAAACAGAAAAATGTGTTGGGACGAATGAGGACAGATTTGGGACGAACGGAGACAGATTCAGACCATGTATTTCCACTTGTAGATCTTATTTATAAAGTTTTTTTTCTATTCTGCTTGTACTCCACAACCAATATTAAAGGTGTACATTACAATATTTAGAAATATGCCAATTTGAAAATGATACTAACCCGACAGTACAGAAGTAGAATTTCACATGTTCTTTTGATTCATGTTTATACGCTGTATAGGAAGTGGGTCCCGACTCCAAACTATAAAGGCCAGATTTCTCCAAGCAACTACTGTATGAGTCCATGCTTCTCAATGAATCAAATGAACAAGTATTCTCTGTAGCACCATCATCGTACTCTTCAGCTTCCCTGATCACTGCTTCCAAAATCTGCAAAACATAAAAAAAATGGAAAAATCCACGTAGTTAAAAAGCACTGTCAAACATTATGTGGTCCAGCCTTAATACCATTAAGTGATGGGAAAGCTTATATTAGCAGGATTCTATAACGGATATTTCGACACAAAAACACATTTACAAACATTTTTTACTGAAAAAATGTGATGACCTGTTTAAAATTACCTAAATGTTTTAATTAAACAATATGAAAATTGTTTAAGCCGAAATTAAGGTTTTATTTCATACCCCAGCCACCCCGGTGTTTGCTTCTTGGAGAAGGAGTTGGATGGGGTATGAAAGTTAATACTCGGACCACGTAATGAGATTTTACTTTCCATTTCCATCCCTATCAAGCAATCAACTGGCAAATTTTACAACAGATGTACACTGTTTCTAAACCTACTGACGACGAGGTATATACATATTTATCAAATAATTTACGGTTTGGCAGTGTAATAAAGCCATGATGTATTTAGCATATTACACTAGTGAAATAATATGCAAATTACGAAAATCAACGACGTAGTTATGTTGTTCAGTGGCATATGGCGAAGACTGAGCGAACATATGAAGTCATCATACAAACATACAACGTCGTCAACCAACAAAGGTTATATATAGGAAGCTACAACCAACAACGCTATATATAGGAAGCTACAAGGGACAATGGCGTATATAGGAAACTACAACCGACAACGTTATATATAGGAAGCTACAACCGACAACGTTATATATAGGAAGCTACAAGGGACAATGGCGTATATAGGAAACTACAACCGACAACATTATATATAGGAAGCTACAACCGACAACGTTATATATAGGAAGCTACAACCGACAACATTATATAAAGGAGGCTACAAGGGACAATGTTGTATATAGGAAGCTACAACCGACAGCATTATATATAGGAAGCTACAACCGACAATGTTATATATAGGAAGCTACAAGGGACAACATTATATATAGGAAGCTACAGGGGACAACGTTATATATAGGTAGCTACAAGGGACAGCGCTGTATATAGGAAGCTACAACTGACAAAGTTATATATAGGAAGCTACAACCGACAACGTTATGTATAGGAAGCTACAACTGACAATGTTATATATAGGAAGCTACAACCGACAACATTATATATACTATAGGAAGCTACAAGGGACAACATTATATACAGGAAGCTACAGGGGACAATGTTATATATAGGAAGCTACAAGGGACAGCACTGTATATAGGAAGCTACAACTGACAACGTTATATATAGGAAGCTACAACCGAATATAGGAAGCTACAACCGACAATGTTATATATAGGAAGCTACAACCGACAATGTTATATATAGGAAGCTACAACCGACAATGTTATATATAGGAAGCTACAACCGACAACGTTATATATAGGAAGCTACAATCGACAACGTTATATTTAGGAAGCTACAACCGACAATGTTATATATAAAGCTACAACCGACAATGTTATATATAGGAAGCTACAACCGACAATGTTATATATAGGAAGCTACAAGGGACAATGTTATATATAGGAAGCTACAACCGACAATGTTATATATAGGAAACTACAACCGACAACGTTATATTTAGGAAGCTACAACGACAATGTTATATATAGGAAGCTACAACCGACAATGTTATATATAGGAAGCTACAACCGACAATGTTATATATAGGAAGCTACAACCGACAATGTTATATATAGGAAGCTACAACCAACAATATTATATATAGGAAGCTACAAGGGAACTACAAAAAAAAATGTTCCTTTTTTGGAGTTACGTGATAAACAGAATCTCACATTCGTGCCTATTTAATATTGAATTTATTAAACTCGTTGGATAAAGTTGACATGATGCTCGACATGTTATTCTATCCTGCCTGTTTAATTAATTCATTATTAACCCTTAGCCTGCTAAGGTTGACTACAATTATAGTCTTTGCGTCCACTGTAAACCCAGATCAGCCGGCGAGTAACTCGCAGGCTGATCAGGGTTTACAATGTCTGGCTGCTGATCAGTCATTTTCCCCAAAACACCCTTTGTCACATAAATGGAATGGTCTTAATTCAAAGAAAGAACAGTCCATTATGTATATGTAGCGGGTTAAGGGTTAAACAGGCAATCGTAAGATCCCCTATCACTTACATAACCGGCCGAAACGTCAATAACTTGCCAAATAACAGCAACATTTCTTAACAAAACCATTATCAAAACTCTATCCAAGTGTTCAGGTTATATAATAATGTATATGTACGATTAAAAGTATGGGTTTGTTCACGGGTTCTTAAAATACCCGTGATAAATATGTGTAAAATGAACTATAAATTGGTAACTCTTAATTCGACAGTTTTGGGGTTTGGCCTGGCTGGTTAAAGTTGTTTATATTATTCAAAAGTATTGTTTACAGGCAATCTTAAATGTGGTTAATTCAATAGTTTTCATTCATGTGTTTTAAGTAATATTTAAAAATCAATTATTTTCCAGGGCCTTCATTTCTGTTACACAGTGTATAAGTATGTTGTATGGCGAAACTCAAGAACCTATCACCGGGGACCGTCGGCATACCCGGGGGAGTAGACATCAAAGATGACACCGGGGCAGGTAATTAGACAGAACCACGAACCAACTTTTTTATTTGATATCGAGTATATTGGCAAATCCAGGGGAATTACACATAAATGTTGATCCTATTGATGGGAATTTGTCAATGTCTACATTTGTCTTATTCCTCTCTCACCACCCTCCCCCACACCCCCAATCCCCAACAGTGGGGGAAACATTGGTAAGTACAGGTGCATCGTTAATGGGTTTATGGCAATCAGGAAAAGGTTTGTTATGTTTCTTAATTAACAAGTGCTCCTTTTTTCAGAACAATTTGAGAGCCCCTGATATCGAGAGTTTATTGGCACATATTCTTTTATCATGTTTATATGCCTTGTAGCATGGTCGGTGAAATTTCCTTTGATAAATTCAGAGCATTAAATTGTTTAATTTAGGGTAACTAAAGGGGCGTGATTATACCGTACTACAACTACCAGATAGAGGAATTTAGAGTACGGTCACTTTGACGTCACAGTGTTACTTACTAAGTACACCATGCTACAAAAAAGATAGAGTCTGTCTTAGCTTGTTGGTTATTTAAACACCTCGATGTAGCCAACTAGCTGAGACCAGAAAGACCAGACTGAGACTATCTATTACACATCACTCAAGTGTGTTTACTATTAAAATGCAATCAATTGTGTTTTGACCCAGACTAGTTGACCCCAGACTATAAACTACTTAAGACTTGTTATCTGACTGGTATTAGCAGAGATATAATTAAAATTAAGAATGGGAAACCAGTCTACCTAAAATGGTATCAAAAAGAAGGCCTATAAATGGTAATAACCTGTGTATATTGATTTTTAAAAGAACACAAACGTCAAAAGATAGGATGTCTATAACAAAATACATTCATAAAGTAGTTAAAATGATATCATTCATACACTATGACTCATCTTAAAGGGATTTAAAGTATCAGGGCATACCGGACAAGGATATCTGTCATTTTATCGGGGCTAGATATTTCCATCTCACCCTAGGGTCGAGATAAAATTCATGCGCCAACATCCAGTATGCAGGAAAACATGCAAAACATTAGTAGCTGGCGGCGTCAATGCACAACATGTCTCTGATATGTAAGGAAAAGAATCTATCATGGGTATTCGGTTCAGATAAAAACACGTATACCTCGGGTTGGAATTCCCTATCTGAACCGGATACCCATGAAAGATTCTTATAATATACGCCTTTGTGACTCCAAATGCCATAATGTTATATTCTTCCGCTAATGTGATATTTAATAAATTAATTGATGCTTTTATGGAGAGTTTCGACAGCAAAATTTTAGGCAAACAAGGTTATCTCGTTCAATTTTATGCTTTTAATACCTTAGGTGTCCATTGTGTTTAAATTTTGAAAAATGTACTGATAAAATGCGCCACTAGACACCAAACTGAAACTTCCTACCAAGAATGAAAAATGTAGGAGCTGAATAGAAAATACTTACATTTGAAAAACTTCTAGTTCCGTAACTCTGCCAAAGGTCATTAAAATGCAACACCCTGACAAAATGTTTAATAGACATCATACTAATACACCTAATACTTCCTACTAAGTTTCATGAAAATCAAATGAAAAATGTATGAGAATTGGAGAAGAAGTACTTTACATTTCAAAACTTTAAAACCTCCTAACATTCAACTGGAAAGCCCTGACAATATGCGCTACAAGACATCATACTGATACTTTCTACAAAGTAGCATGAAAATCGGACAAAATTGTGACAGAAACGCTTTTACTTTGAAAAACTTTGAAGCCTAGGTCTACAAAATCTGCAATAAAATCATTTAGCCGAAACGCCTTAACAATATACACTACTAGGAATCATACTGATACTTTCTACCATCCTACAAAGTTTCATGACAATCAAATGGAAAACGTACGAGAAGTTGAGCAGACAAGAAAAGCGGGATGGGCAGGGATTGTAACTAGAAGAAGAAATGAAGAAATCCTGATTTTTTATTTAACCAACACCAATGTCAATCCCAAGAGATATTCGTTCCTTACATACTTAATTTAATTTTAATGTCATTAACAGTGGGGGATGCATGACATAGTGGCAGGGTTCCGTAAATACGGTTGCCTGATGCCCCGTGACCTTTGCAAATCTGGTTGCCCGCCACTTGCCCGATAAATCAAATGGCAAACTAGCCTAATTAAAATACGATCAACTGAACAAAACAGCCCGCTATTTTTTCGCCGCGAGCGATTATTAATAAGACCAAACAACATTCTCGCCCCAGGCAGATTAATCAGTGTCATTATTTCAATAAACAACTAATTAATCCGCATGCATATTTCAGACCTTTTCAAATGTCACATGGCAGGAAAATGTGCAGCCAGACCGGGGCTCGAACCCGGGACCTTCGGACTACTGTTCCGATGCTCTACCGACTGAGCTAACCGGCCGGACAATGCAACATCAATCTACCTGTAAGCAGGGATGGAAACTAACGGTTGCCCGTTCGCCCGGGACGACTAAATTTCAAGTTGGGCAAGTAGATTTCATAAGTCGGTAGTCCGCCCAGGCGACTAGCTTTTTCGACAAGCTAAAGTCGATTTCCTCGGCATTATTCGTCAATGCGGGACGAATAACATTTCAGTAGAAAACAACAACAAAGAAAATATTTCTTACACAGTTTATTAAGCGATTAAATGCAGTAAATAGTCGCAACTCTGTTTATTCAACGATAAAATGCAATTTAAGTCAACCGGATATTGGGAAATTGACGCATTTCCGTTTTGGGCCATTCTAAAATGCGGCTCCCGTTCTAATTTCATGGAGCGCGAACGTTACAGTATTTGATGTTATACAAATAACACTTTCACGGGGGAATCTTTAAAGGCACTAGTCAGCTTTTAGGTGACTGGGGCCAGGGCCTTCAGGAAGGGGAATTGCAAAAAGTATGCTGTTTTCCTGTATTGTAGTTTAACATTTTCTAATATATATATATATATTTTATTTTTTTTAAGAGGGGAATTTTTCACAGGAAAAGGGTGAAATATATACCATGCCAGAGTAACTGTAATGGCCATGATCAGACTAGTGAACTATAGAATATATATATATGCCTACCTACCGACCCTAGAGCATGCAATAGGAAACACACCTATTTTTTTGTTTGGCCTAAATAAAGTAAATTTGTTAAAAACCTTTTTGTTAATGTGTTTGTTAGTGTGTCGAAAAGAAAAATCCAGAAAATCTGGGCTCATAAATTTTCAGCTGGGCAACCAAAATCCAGAAGATGGTTGCCCGTTTGGGCAACCAAGCTTTAAAAGTTAGTTTCCATCCCTGTGTAAGATATCCATAAACCGTGACAAAAACAACACTGTAATGCAGATCTATCACAATTAATTCTGACATGCCTGCCAACCCTGTATCGATCGTCCAAAGAAATCGCGGCAATCATGTCCGTGACCTTCCAACTATAAACACAGCTGCAAGCAAAGACTTTTCCAAATAATCTCTCAACATCATTTAGACCTTTGACCAATCAAATACACAAAACTCTTTCTTAAAGGGAATATAGCAACACAGCCAAACCATCCTTAGGCCAAAAAAAAAATACCTGTGTTTTCCGGTGACCCGACCGAGCCTAAAACTTTTTATGAATAAAAAAAAAATTAAAAAAATAAATAAATAAAAAAAAAACAAAAAAAAAACAATTTGTTCTGAACAAATGATTTATCACAATATATCGAGGTAAACTGACATCACAGAGAAACTTTCAGTTGTATCATCAACTTGCATGGGGTTTATGAGATAAATACATGTAGAATCTCACAATACCTTGCTCAAAAAAAAAAAAAATTAAAAAATAATGCCTACAGACCTACCCTATTTTTTTTAGAGCATGCAATAGGAAACACACCTATCTCTTTTTTTGGCCTTATTACTGAGAGTTCTGAAAAACTTGGAAAAAGGTGAAAAAATTATAAGAAGAGATGATTGTTTGAAGGTTCTGTCAGACCATATATGGAATATTGATAAATATGACAATTTACTTATTTATCGGGGAAAAAATTAAAGTAACTGTATGAAGAATTTGTATAACTAATGGCAATAATGATTTATATGACCAGTTAAGGAGTTAGCATTCGTTTGCAGTGATTTACTTTGATTTAAATGATATTTATCAATATTCCATATATGGTCATATGGAACTATGATGTCATAGATTACAAAATGGCAGCTCCCATATCTATTTTAGAACAACCTTCAAATGGTCATATCTTTTTTGTTTATCATCCAATTTTGATAATTCTTTCACCTTTATGCAAGTTTTTCAGTACTCTAAAAATAAAAGAACTTGTTTGGCTGTGTCGCTACATTCCCTTTAATTTACAAATTTATTGTTTCAAAAGAATGACTGAATGGCATTATGTTTTTGTTTAGATAATCTTGGCAAGGATTTTTTTAGTAAAGAAAATCCTTTTATTTTACTCAAAGCACTCGTCTATCAATTTGATTATTCAATTAAATGTAAATGGAAGTGCATACTACACAAATAAGTTGCAAAACGTAGCGATATGCGCATGTCATGGGTTTTCGCGATTTCAAAAACTTACAGAACCTTTTCCTCAAGTTCCGAACTTTCGCTTTTGGCAAACTGCTACTACTACTTCTTAAACAATTCCTCTTGCTTTCATCTATTTCCATTTAGTTCAAATGCAAAGGCGTACTCCGTGGGAACGGTACAGATATTGGGAGCCATTTTTTATGTCTCGTTTCTTTGCTCGTCATACATTTAAATGAACAAAACAGCCCTTTTTATTGTCAACTGGTTAATTGTTCACACTGCGACATTAACATTTTCATACACAAGCTGCCCAGCACATATTTTTTTGGGGGGAGTGGGAGGGGGTGGGGGGTGGGGAATTAATCTTAATGGTCCAAATTATGTGGCGGTCCCATTTAACATGCATCACAAGTAGTCGTACAATGCCAATTTTTATGGCAAGTGTTCTTAAATGTGGGCAAGTGACATTATGGGCAGGGCAAGTGGCTTTTGAAAATCCACTTGCCCTGGGTAAGTGATTGCCAGAACCCTGAGCGGAGACCGGATGTGACCTACATTTTGTCTAAAGTAGATCATAGCGACCCAAAATCTTGCACATGATGTTAGATGCATATACAACAACAAACATTGTGATAAAGCTGCCCGAAAATCTTGAGATAAATGATCAAGATATGTATGTCATAGCAGAGACCGGACCTATATTTTGTCGAAAGTAGGTCGCAGCAACCCAAAATTTGTCACATGATGTCCGATGCATATAAGGGACATTGTGATAAAGTTTGGTAAAGATCCTGCAAGAAAGTAGCAAGATGCGCATGTCATAGCGGAGACCGGATGAGACCTAAATTTCGTCGAATGTAAGTCAAAGCGACCTGAAATTTTGCACATGAAGTTTTATGCATGTAAGGAACATTCTGGTGATAATCTGGTGAAAATCCAGCAAGAAAGAAGCAAGATATGCATGTCACAGCAGAGAACGGATGTGACCTATATTCCGCTGAAAGTAGGTCACAGCTACTCGAAATTTTGCACATTATGTAAGATGCATAGAAGGAATAATATATTCTGGCAGAGTTTGGTGAAAATCCTTCAAGAAAGAAGCAAGATACACAGGTTGTAGCAGAGACCGGATATGACCTTTACTTCGTTCAAAGTAGGTCACAGCGACCTGAAATAGTGTAAGTGATGTTGGGTCCATATAATGAACATTCTGGTTGAGTTTGGTGAACATCCTGTAAGTAACGAGGAAGATATTAAGAAAGGAAAATCAGACCGACCGACGATCGAACAAACTGACACACATACACCTGGACAACATGAACTTGAAGTGTCATTTTAAAAACATTAAGGATTATTTTTGTTCTATCTGCGATCCTTTTAAATGCATTTTCAATGGAGGCAATGAACCTATGCAAGATCATGCTCAGATTCTAGAAATCAACAAATACCTTTTATAGGCATAATTATGCCAGTGCATGGGATAATGAATAACTAGGAGGTGGTGCTTTAAATGACAATGATCCAGTGGGGGATAATTTCCTGTACAAATTAAGTAACGGAAACCGGAAACCAACATGCAGATATAAGCTTATTCTCTTAAGTGGGTTGATCAGTGTTTCAGTGAATATTCGCTATTCAGCCAACAAGTGAATTTTTGCCTTCACCCACTTGCCCGGATTAATTTCACACGCTCTGATTTTTTTCACTTTCCCATACATGTGATACTTTCAGGACCTCAATCTGGGAGTTTAGTGATTTTTTAAGGGGGATTCATGCAAAAATCTGGGAGGTTTTTTCGCAGACTATCTTTAGCGCGCGAGCAGTATTTTATACCCAAATTCCATAAACGAATACCTAAAAATACACTTTTAAACAAGTTTCTTCATTGATGTCAGGGGAGATAACAAGAATGAATAAAAACAGTTTTTAAACAATATTTTATTTAATAACCAATGATAAACATTTCGCTGTTATTTGGTTATGCTCATTAATCTGCTTTAATACTTACAGACAGTGTCCCTTTAAAGTTTGTTGTTATATTTTCGTACTTACAAAACATAAAAATATTGAGAAAGTAAGAGTTTAAATTGTTTTTTGTGGGTTTTTTTAACCCACCCACACCACCAAATATTGGCCGCGATTTTTCAAAAACGGCCGTGCAAAAGACGGCTGCATGGTTGGCTGCCTAATAACTTCCCCTCTGGAAAATAACTGATAGCATGAATCTAATTCAGTACGAAGTACGAAATTTCGTAGGAGTTGTCGTTCTTGAATTCATTCTATTTTTAGAAGCAACATCTGCTAACATACCAAACAAAGGATTTTTGAAAAATCGATTTTAGCAATTTTACGGGAGTTTTTCACACAATTCCGTGGGGCCGGGAGGAGGGTTAGAATTCAGTGAGATTTCATCTCACGCCGTGAGATATCACATGTATGCTTTCCCTGAAATTTTCCACACTAACAGTAATTTTTTTCACACTTTCCTTTATTTGCCCACTAGACATTTGTTCCTGCTTGTCTTGGTTTTTTCAAAATCGTTTAAAAAGGAATTACCTCATATGATTTTCCCACACTCTCCCTATTGTGTCCCATTTTCAGTGATTCCCTCCCCTACCCTACCCTCACCCCACCCCCACCTCGACTTCCCCCAAATTTTATCTCACTTAGCACAGTTGTTTTCTAATTTGCCTTAAATTGTTTCCACTTGCTAAGATTTTTTTCCCACATGCTCAGAATTCACTCTTTAAAACTTTCAGACTGAAAATATGCACATGAGTTCTGGCTCACATGTAAGCCCGAAATTTCAGTTAAAAAGTTTAGAACTTACTTTTTCTGGCATGTCTTCTTTTTCTGACATGTTAAGTTGTTCAGGCTTATCAAACAGCTGTGGGTCCATCATCCGCTTCAGATCCGTCTCCTCTCTATCTGGTGTATGCTGTCTGAAAATTCCAAACATATTCCAAACAAATTCAAAACATATTTCAAACAAATAACAAACAAATTACAAACATATACCATATTTCAAACAAATAACAAACAAATTACAAACCGAACAACTACAAACAAATAACAAATCCCAAACAAATAACAAGGCCCCAATGTACCATAACATAAGCCATAGTTAACTATTTATACAAAATTATGTATGCCTGATGGGTAGTGGTATAGATATATACACATGTAAGGAAATTCAATCTAGTTTCCATGGAAACACAAATTATATTAAATATAAGAATGTTTGAAAAAACAAAAGACACAATAAGGCCACTAAGATTCCTTGAACTGTTCTTGAGTTTCCGGAAATAAAACCTCCGGAAACAAATATTTTAAAGAATTTACTTGTCAACATTTAGTAATGTAACTGAATTGTCTGTCCCATGTACCATTTGTTTTTAATTATGAAAATAACTTTTTTCTAAGTTTGTATTTAGGAAAAAGTATGTGTAAAATTTCCCAAAATGACGCGAATCTTCCCAACTGAATGGGTACCGTTATCATTTCCAAAAGGGTGAAAAATATTGCTGAAGTAGAGATCTTCAGAATTGTGTTTGCCTTTCCCAAGTTTGATTTAAAAAAATTATTTTTTAATTCTGAATTCTTACCTTTGGTCTCTTAGCTTATTATCCTCCTCTTCTTGGTCAACCTCCTTGTCATCAAAACAAGTTATTTCTTTGCTCATCTCTGGTTTTTGTTCCAGGTTCACCACTAGTTCCTCCTTGTCCGATTTCTCTTTCCTATTTTTTGCGATGTTTGCGTTTTTCACGAGACGGGAGATTTCTGCCATTTTTTGTCTTTGTTCTTCCTTATCTCTCTCTCTTTCTTGCTGTCTCCTTTGCTCTATATCATGTCTTAGAATCTCCAAATCGAACTCTTTACTCTCCATAGATTTATTTTCTTTCTTATCATGATCATTTGTTTTCGATTCATCTACGGCCTGCTCATGGTCAGCATCCTGCTTCTCCTTTCCGCTGTCCATTTTTTCCATTACATCACTTATCTCTTGTTTTTCGACTTTTTTCTGTTTTACTTTCTCAAACATGATACACTGATCTCCAGTCGTCAACTTCGCTTTCAACTGATTTTCCTGTTGTTTCTTTTCCTTTAACTTTAACATGTTATCTTTGCCATTTATTTTCTCAAATTCTGTTGGTCCGCTGACTGTTTGAGAACATACACTGCCATCAGTTACATCACATATTGGTCCATTGCATACAGATTTTTCTGGATTGCTGGATTGCTGGATTTTCTGGATCTCTGGATTGCTCAATGTTTTCAAATATTTTACAGTATCTTGATGCGGTTTCTGTTCACTGTTCTCCATACATGTACCAGACAATGCCAGAAGCTTCTTCTCTGACAAAACCATACTTTTTGTTTTCTCTTGCCTATCTCTCTTGATATTCTGGTCTTCCTTCAAGCTTTTCCGTACTCTCCCCTCCCCAGTTCCTTTGCATTCATATGCTTTTCTTTTTTTATTGCTTTCACTTTCCTTACTACTTTCATTTTTCTTACTGCAATGTATGCTAGTTTGACTCGATGTAGATCCCTTATTCCGGCTTTGTTGTCTCAACAAGCTCCATCTCTGATGTGGATTTTTTACGCTCCTCTCAGCAAATCCATCTGAGGTCATGTACACTACAGATGATATGATTGAAACCGGTTCATCAACCTCCCCACGAACCAGTTCTGGTGTGATCACCATGTTTTTTTCTCACACCCTTAACTTTAATATCATTGTCTTCTGCTCAAAGCTCATGAAATTTATGATATCATCTGAAAAGATTAATATAAACAATCAACACTTATGAAATAGAATCTATCTTCATGACATTATGTAAAACTTTCTTGTAAAAAATTCACTGAAAAGAAACCCATCTAAATGTACGTACTATCATAATATTCACTGAAAAAGCAACAACATCTAAATGTACTACCATAAAACTCACTAAAAAGAAACCCATCTAAATGTACTACCATAAAACTCACTGAAAAGAAACCCATCTAAATGTACTACCATAAAACTCACTGAAAAACAACAACATCTAAATGTACTACCATAAAACTCACTGAAAATAAACCCATCTAAATGTACTACCATAAAACTCACTGAAAAGAAACCCATCTAAATGTACTACCATAAAACTCACTGAAAAGAAACCCATCTAAATGTACTATTATAAAACTCACTGAAAAGAAACCCATCTAAATGTACTACCATAAAAATTACTGAAAAGAAACCCATCTAAATGTACTACCATAAAACTCACTGAAAAGAAACCCATCTAAATGTACTACCATAAAACTCACTGAAAAGAAACCCATCTAAATGTACTACCATAAAACTCACTGAAAAGAAACCCATCTAAATGTACTATTATAAAACTCACTGAAAAGAAACCCATCTAAATGTACTACCATAAAACTCACTGAAAAGAAACCCATCTAAATGTACTACCATAAAACTCACTGAAAAGAAACCCACTTAACTGTACTCTCATAAATCATTTTGTAAAACCCAATGAAGAATAACCCATCTATAATTTAAAATAACTTTTATGGCAAATTAGCAAATATGACCAATTAAGGCATGTTGGATTATCACATGGTTGGCATTTTGGATTATCACATGTAGGCATGTTGGATTATCACATGGTTGGGATGTTGGATTATCACATGTAGGCATGTTGGATTATCACATGTTTGATTATCACATGTAGGCATGTTTGACTATCACATGTAGGCATGTTGGATTATCACATGTAGGCATGTTGGATTATCACATGTTTGACTATCACATGTAGGCATGTTGACTATCACATGTAGGCATGTTTGACTATCACATGTAGGCATGTTGGATTATCACATGTTTGACTATCACATGTAGGCATGTTGGATTATCACATGTTTGACTATCACATGTAGGCATGTTGGATTATCACATGTAGGCATGTTGGATTATCACATGTTTGACTATCACATGTAGCCGACCTTAATTAATTGGCCAACCGTGATTTGTGGTGGGAGTAGGTCAAGTTGCTGGGATGACAACAACATGAGAGGAGAATGCACATAAGGCCATAATAAATTAATTGCTAGTTTATCATCCAAATTAATTTCAAAATAGGGGCGAGGGGTGATTTATTTTTATTTTATACGACTAATGGTATATTGCCTCGGCACAAGGCAAAAAATTAACGACGTCGACAGAAGGACGTACGACGGACAACGAACGAAGAGTGATCCCAATAGATCACCTTGAGTCAACTACTGAGTACTTCCAAGATTGAAAATACATTTTTAAAAGTGTTTCATACTTTTTGAGCGAATTTTCTTTCTTTTTTTCTTTTCTTAAATTCCTTTTTTTTGAAGAAGAAATAAAAATCAACGTGGCTGCATAAAAAAATGGTGGTGGGCGGGGATGATAATCTAGCAATTAGTTTATTATGGCCTAATAAGACAATACTTCATTGACAAATCAAGTGCTACACATTTGTGGGAAAGTAAGTATGCAGATGTAATTACACCACTGTGATTGTGCCTCCATGGTGCAGAGTGAAGCAGTCCCTAGAAAAAAACATTTCCCTGCTTCAACTGATACAACATGCAAAAGCAGAAATGGGCTAAATATATCCGTATCGTGTCAAAAGCCCCTGTTTTTATCGAATTTTTCTATTCGAGAGCACTTGATCGATTGATTGACGTTTTAAAATTTTCTACGTAGGCTTTTGTTGCTCGACAATATTACAGCATTCCTTTGTAAAACGAAGAAGGAAAATCAATGGTGCAATGACACCTGAAAACAAATATTAAAATTATAAGTTCACATCACTGTGTTAGTACCATATATAAGCATGAACTTGAAAAGCCTTTTCATATTTGAATAAACATAAACAAATGTGTGGGAAGCGTGGGAGGTTGGAAGAAAACTATTTCAAGCAATACAAATACATTTAATGCCATAAATAGTGTAAAACATATTTTATTTTCGATTGAATATTCAAAGGAGACAATGATAAAGATCGATATGGAAGTCTAACTTCCTTTTTTATATTAAATCATAAAAAATGTTTTCCATATATAACTTAATTTCAAACAAGAACGACCCAATTCGAGGGTTCAGTGCAAAACTATTGTATCTCCTTCTTTACTCATCATCAATATGTAGTTACAATAGTTTTGCACTGACCCAAAAAGATGCTTTGTGTGATTTAAGGGGTATAAAACGTAAAACCATAATAAATTAATGTAGGTTCCTGTGGCATATATGTATATGATACTAATGCAAAGGTCAACAATAACACATGGTTGCCTATTAATTAAAAGAAAACTGGCAATCCATTACATTCTACATGTATGTATAGACAACATTTGTCTGATTAACATTCAGGGTACAAAAACGAGTAGAATTTTAAGAAATTACAATTTATCAATCTAACCATTCAAATATTATGTAACTCAGAAACACATGTACCTGCCCTGAACATGTTATATAAAAATAAATGTAAGCGTAAAATACAAGGGTAATTTTGTCTTTACTTAAGTAAGAGTTAAGGTTCTTGTGTCTGCACATCCTTCAGTCCCATCAGTATTTTTCAAGATATGCTACAGAAAAGAATTATAAGCATTAAATTACAAAGGACAATATCTTTAATTCGAATGTATATATATAGTTATGGTTATTGCACTCTGCACTTTCTCTTATTGCCCTCTATCATTGTGTGAAGTTTCATCCAGTCCGAATTTCATTATTATATAGGTTTAAAAATTAAGGCCCTGTCATCTGATGGTGGAGAACATTTGTGTATAACATTATTGGAATCCAATGATAAAGAAGTTACCGTCAGCCAGGACACATAATTATAGCAATAACATGCAGCCTTAGTGTGACCTTGACCTTGAAGGTAAGAACCTGGGCAATACACCCGACACATTGTCTTGGTATGCTATAATATGTGTTCCAAGTTATGTTAAAATCCCTGAACTGACCGTTACTTCTCAGTTGTTCTCCCTATTAACATGACGCCAGTACTTAGATATCTCGGCCCTATTGTTGATGTCGGAGTATATTGACAATAGGTTATATTACAATACAGTTGCACTGTATGCTTTATTATACTGTTGCACATGCTATTGTTTGTCGGAGGTATAGTATTAGTTTGATTGGTTAAAATGGATAAATGATTGACATCTGGCGACAGGTAAATTCTCTTAATTGCCGCATAATCTCATGAAATAAATATTTGAATGATGTTTTACGTAATTTTTAGCACATGTTAGGCCATATATGACGGTAGATTAGTTTGTGGTAGAGGCAGACCACCCCCACTTTTCCTAGGGAAAAACCAGTATTAATATACCGAATCGACACTTTTTCACTTGATAAGTCAAGCTCCCAGTGGGAATTCGAACCTGCAGCAGTGAGAATGAAATGAATATAATTTACAGTTACTATTGTCTAGTAGCCCCATAATCCCAATCTGTTCGCTCAGTGATGCAAATTGAGCAAATATTTATTGTATTTCCCCTGATAGTAGGACCTGGTTGCTATGCAAGATGCCAAGGTGCGCCCTCCCGGTTGCTATGCAAGATGCCAAGGTGCGCCCTTATCAAATTTTAAATTTTTTTTTTTTTTATCGTTATACAAATTATACAATAGATTGAAAGTTTATTGAATTTGGAAGATTTTTTATTATTATTATTATTTTGAAGGTTTTTGATTTTTCAAAAAAGGTGGGGGGTGGGTTCTATTAGGGGAGGCGCATAGCAACCGGGCGTTACCAACCGTGGAAATATAGTTCACCCTAGTATGAAATGGTCGTATAAATTGCGCTACATGAACTTCAGCAGCATGTAATGTTGTAATTAGTTAAATTTTTATATATGAACCCATATGAACTTATTCATATGACTATGACTTGTACTATTTTTGGAAACAACCCATTCAGGAATATCCCATCTAAATATAAAATAGAAGTTATTCGGTACATTACTGAAATTATAATTTTTTCATATCATTGAATACAATGGTGATATTTTAAACTTGATGTCATATCTTGTTATCATCCGACATAATATATTAACTATACTTTTGTATTTATACCATGTATACAGTGTATTATACAGTAAAAGCAATAACTGTTTGTCTGAAATCATTGACCGTTTCAATTAATTTTTAGAACATACACTAATTGAGCCTATTACAAATGTACTGCAGGATACTTTTCCGCTAATTTCAGCACAGTCGGTTGGTTTGTTTTGATTGTTCAATTCAGGGTTAAAAATAACAGCTAGGCTGACATTCCAAAAATCAGACCTGGTTACCAAGTTACTCAGCAGTCAGTTGTTTTTTTGGTCTATACTGCAAAATGTATAACATTCTTATAGGGACATATGGCAACCTTGAGTTGTATATCAGGCATTAAAATAAACAGAGCAATTTTTATCTGACATAACGTCCCTTGTTAGCACTGTCGAACACCCATTTAATATTATATTGTATTACACACGTGTAATACAACCTGGAACGATTTTGATTGGTTGAGTTAAACCTGTAACATTACGCAAGTTTATTAACTGAAACTATTTTATTTATTACAAATTCACCCAGATCTGAGTCATAAACTTACTATTTGTGACAGCTTATAAAAATAACGCACGTTATACAAAACATTGTTGTTGGTTTGTTAAACAGTTGGCGTAAACTGCTATTTTGTAAAGAGGTAAAACACAAACTCTTTTATACGCAACGTCATGTGTGAGACGCGACGTTCAACGTCACATATTTTATGACGTTTTGGCGCTAAAGTGTGTCTGACGTCGTGGCGGTTCTATGTCCACCTGATTTAATTGTTTTTGTTTTTTTTAACATTTTATTTCTTTTCAATACAATAATGTACAAAAGCTATAATTAATTAATAATCTGAATTAATTTTTACTAATTTGATTGCAATGTTATGTGATAAAAAGTATCTTAAACTCGTTCCCATTCCATATAAGATTTATGAAACTCGTTATGAATTATTTTTAATTTTAACTCGCCAAAAGGCTCGTTAAAATTAAAATAATTCATAACTCTTTTCATAAATCTTATATGAAATGGGAACTCGTTTAAGATCCTCTACATTAATCCTGTATCATTTTGACTTTAAAACTGCTTGCAGATAATTAAATAAATGAGATTTCTATTTCCTTCATTATTCTACATATTTTTTAAATATATTATTGGTGCACTATTATCAAAAGTCAATAGTATGTAAAAACAATTTGCTTTGAACTAGTCACAATTAATATTAATGATTGAACAAATTCAAGTTAATAGAAATACTAATGGGACGCCGTTAAAAAAAATCAAGATTGCCGTGTGTCCCTTTAACTCAGTACTGGATACATTTTCACATGAATTTTTAAACTTTTGATCGATCGATCGATCAATCGATAGATTTATTGACCATAAATATTTCAATGGAATTGCAGTGGCTATCGCTTACAAATTAATTTAAGAAACATACTGAGAGTAGCGAGCCCCATGTCATTGAATGCTTCTATGTTAGGCCATAAAAGTTTTTATCCCAAGTCATTCATATAGTGTTGCACCTGTATACAAAATATCTACTTCTCTTAATAAAACAATAGGGATTATTTTATGATATATATATACATTTTTAACTATATCCCATGCCTTTTCACTTTAAGGTGAAAAATCCAAATGAAAAACAAGAGGTCAATGACCTTGAAGCTCTACTGATTGATTTTTATTTCAGGAAGTAGTCGCTACAAACTTGTTTTTTGAAAAATTATTTTTAGCCGTGGCGGCCATCTTGAATTTCCGGCCGACCTGAAATTTTGCTAGGATCAATTAGACATCAAGAGCAACATTCCTGTAAAGTTTCATGAAAATCCGTCAAGTAGTTTCACAGGAATAGTCGTTACAAGTTTTCATTATATAACTCTATGTAAACAAAGATGGCCGCTGACAGCCATGTTTAACGTCGAATCAAAATAATGTTTGACTCTGATAACCATCATGTCATGCTGATCATTTTACAAAAAGTCCCATATCAATATCACTTATAGTTTTCAAGACGTAGTCGCTACAAACTTCTTTTTTAAAAAATCTAATTTTAGCTGTGGCGGCCATCTTGAATTTCTGGCCGATCTGAAATTTTGCTAGGATCAATTAAACATTAAGAGCAACATTCCTGTAAAGTTTCATGAAAATCTGCCAAGTAGTTTCAAAGGATTAGTCGCTACAAGTTTTTACTATATAACTCTATGTAAACAAAGATGGCCTCTGGCAGCCATGTTTAACGTTGAATCAAAAACGATTTTTGACAAGGACCAACATCATGTCATGCTGATCATTTTAGAAAAAGTCCCATATCAATATCACTTATAGTTTTCAAGAAGTAGTCGCTACAAACTTGTATTTTGAAAAATTATTTTTAGCCGTGGCGGCCATCTTGAATTTCCGGCCGACCTGAAATTTTGCTAGGATCAATTAGACATCAAGAGCAACATTCCTGTGAAGTTTCATGAAAATCCGTCAAGTAGTTTCAGAGGAGTAGTCGCTACAAGTTTTCATCATATAACTCTATGTAAACAAAGATGGCCACTGGCAGCCATGTTTAACATCGAATCAAAATAATGTTTGACTCTTATAACCATCATGTCATGCTGATCATTTTACAAAAAGTCCCATATCAATATCACTTATAGTTTTCAAGACGTAGTCGCTACAAACTTCTTTTTTAAAAATCTATTTTTAGCTGTGGCGGCCATCTTGAATTTCTGGCCGATCTGAAATTTTGCTAGGATCAATTAGACATTAAGAGCAATATTCCTGTAAAGTTTCATGAAAATCTGTCAAGTAGTTTCAAAGGAGTAGTCGCTACAAGTTTTTACTATATAACTGCATGTAAACAAAGATGGCCTCTGGCAGCAATGTTTAACGTTGAATCAAAACGATTTTTGACAAGGACCAACATCATGTCATGCTGATCATTTTAGAAAAAGTCCCATATCAATATCACTTATAGTTTTCAAGAAGTAGTCGCTACAAACTTGTATTTTGAAAAATTATTTTTAGCCGTGACGGCCATCTTGAATTTCCGGCCGACCTGAAATTTTGCTAGGATCAATTAGACATCAAGAGCAACATTCCTGTGAAGTTTCATGAAAATCCGTCAAGTAGTTTCAGAGGAGTAGTTGCTACAAGTTTTCATTATATAACTCCATGTAAACAAAGATGGCCGCTGGCAGCCATGTTTAACGTTGAATCAAAACGATTTTCGACAAGGACCAACATCATGTCATGCTGATCATTTTAGAAAAAGTCCCATATCAGTATCACTTATAGTTTTCATGAAGAAGTCGCTACAAACTTGTTTTTTAAAAACCTATTTTTAGATCTGGCGGCCATCTTGGATTTCACATCAACATGAATTTTTGCTAGGATCAACTAGACTTCATGGGCAACATTTCTGTAAAGTTTCATGAAAATCCATTCAGTAGTTTCAGAGGAGGAGTCGCTACAAAAAAAAGTTTACAGACAGACGGACAGACAGACGGACAGACGGACGACGGACGCCGCACCACGGCATAAGCTCTGCTGATCTCTGATCAGTAGAGCTAAAAACAGCAACTAGACAGGAAATATTCCCCTTGACCTCAAACAGTTAAACTGTGCTAGTCTATAATGTCTCTTAACAAATACTGGAATGTGAAAACAATCTATTTTTATTTGTTCGAAACCCAACAATTATGTACAATGTAGATCCTAGCTGTACTGTATTTATGTAAAAATTTCCACTGTCTCACACAATGCAAGGTCAAAATATACCTATATATTAAAGTAGCTAGTTTCAATTTGATTAATTAATAGGTTATCAAATATATTTGGAATTAAAATTGTTAATGGTTCATCAACACAATAGGTTATGACCCAGAATTGAATTGAATATAATGTTGTTTAACGACTCATCAACACAGTATAGGTTATTTAGAGCCGCCCCAGAGAGAGGGGAAGGATAGGAATCCAGGAACCTGCCCTACTCTTATTATCGAATAGATTCCTATGGTTCTTTAACGTGCTCGGAAGATAGACTGATCCACGGGACCGCCCGGGAGGCGTTATGACCCAGAGATATAGGGAAAGGATACTTTAGGAATCTGGGAACCTGCCCTTCTCTTACTATCAAATAAATGCCTGGAGTTCTTTTATATGACGTGCTTAATGGAGGAGACTCCGATACACAGAACCACATAGTTTTTGTTCCCATATGATGGACGAGACTTAGAGAAAATGTCTTGCCCATTAGAGCCCACCGACGAAACTCAGTGGCGCCAGTGTTGCTTGAACCCTGGTCTTCTGGATTTCAAGTCCAAAGTGCAATACTGGTATACCCCAGGGATTAGACATCAATGGTAACACTGAGGTAGAGATCTCAATCCTAAGGCCAGAGTTTTTTTATTTTTAGATTTACGGACCTGCCGACTGCAAGTTTTGCCGAAACCAAAAAAAAAAGAAAAAAGATTTTTTTTCAACTTTTAAAAAAAATAAAAATAAAAAAAAATAGAAAAAAAAAAAAGAAAAAAAATATGAAGTCAGGCAACTGAGAGAAACTTCAGTATTGTGAGACCTATCTGCCTCTCCTGCTTCAACAGAGCCTTAAAATCATCCACACGGAATGCTAAAAAAACAAAGAAGCAAAAACAATGATTTTTGGATGTATGAAAGTGCTAATTCAAACTGTGAAATAACGTTGGTTAAAAATTTAAGAATTGAATGTTATTTTTATGTGTTTCGTCGAGGTATGAAATACTACAGTAACATATTAAAATGGCATTTTTTGGTCACCATCTTAATTTATTATTATTTTTTTCCCCTCCTCCTACCCTCAACTTCTAGAAAAAAAATCCGTAAATCAATTAATAAAAAAAACACTGGCCTAATGGCCAACTATGTACTACTGGGAAACCAAAGAAGGTAATCGTAAATAGAGGATCTTGCATGAGTGACTGTGTATTATTGATTGTAATAAAAGTGTTGGATAAAAAGATAGGATACTCTCCAAGAGCCTGGTATCCTATCATTTTATCCAACAAGTTTATTAAAGGGACACACGGCAATCTTGATGTTTAAAAAAACTCATGGCATCCTGTTAGTTTTCGACACAACTTGCATTTGTTCAAACATTAATATTAATTATAATAATAGTTTAAAGCAATTTGTATTTTGCATATCATTAACTGTTGATAATATTGCACCAATAATATATATAAACCCAGGCAGAATAAGACGAAAATAAGAAACTCAATTTTTTTATTTAATTATAAGCAAGCAGGTTTAAAGTCAAAATGATACAGTACAGAAAAATCGAGACACTAATTTCAATGTTTGATAATTGATAGAAGATTGCCGAAAAATTGAGACACTAATGTTTGATAATTGATAGAAGATTGCTGTGTGTCCCTTTAAAGTCAATAATACACAATCACGAATGCAAGATTCTAAACACACTTAGAGCGTGATAGTTTCACTTTATGTTGTTAATTTTCGTTACATACGGCGGCAATTTGTAAGACAAATCATGACGTTGTTTTGTTGTTTACATGACGTCGCTACATTACACAGCTGCAAATGCGTTCACCCTACAAATAATGCACACCTTAAACCAAATTTAACGTTACTAACATTCATTTTATGAAGTAAGATTTCAAATAATGATAAATAATTAAGGCGTTTGAACGTATGATATACCATGCAAACAATTAGGATTAAATGTTTTACTGTATACAAACACAGTGATTCGGTCCTCATTTGCATCAACACTAGTGAATAAGTCATGGCTTTATTAGTCATGGCTTTATTGCACACCCAGAACCCATATTATGTGATAAATACTTGATAATTGTAATAATAAACACTTGTAAATTATGATTTTGTTTATGATAAGGCCTTAATAAATTAATTGCTAGTTTATCATCCAAATTTATTTCAAAATAGGGGCGGGGTTGAATTATTTTATTTTTTTCTATTTTATACCACAAATGGAATATTGCCCCAGCACAAGGCAAAAGTAATAACACATACTCACTTCTAAGATTGAAAACATGTTTTTAATAGTGTTTTATACTTTTAGGCACATATTAATGTAATAATTTAGACATTTTCAGATGATATAAGCAGTATTTCTTGAATAAAAATAGTTCAGCTGCAACAGAGGACAGTATAGGCTGCAGACAGAGAGTCAGAGACATAATAAAACACAACTTCTTAGATCTCTGGTATATAGGTCATACTTAAGGCCACTAGCTTTTTTAAACCACAGAATATTTACTTGTTTGTGACACAAACTGTCTTTGGTACAAACGATTTTTCACAAACACAAATTGCAAACAGGGTAGTTAATATCTAGTTTTAACAAGATCTTCATCACTGAAGTTCTGCATGTGCAGTACGTGACATTGTGTACATCCATAGACCTGAAATTCATGGCATTTAGTAGTCGTTTAACTTCCAGTGAAAAATCAAAAATCAAAAAAAATGGTAAAAAGCCATGAATCTCAGGTCTAACATTGATGCCACCGGAATCGTTATAAACGTCTAGTAAAGATGTATTTTCCCACGCAATATTACAACCAAGCCAGTCTTTGATAATTAAGCCAGTCTTTGATAACTAAGCCAGTCTTTGATAATTAAGCCAGTCTTTGATAACTGAAACACCCTTTACCACTTTAATGATAACAAACACCATTTTTTCCCTATTTAATTTGCCAACTTCACGTCGTTTTGAGACTCAAAACAGTATTGGTACCACAACACCGGTTATTACGTTTCCGGTGGACAGGTTTAAAAGCGGCTCTCGAAACAGCAGTAAAGCACGAAAATCTGTTTGGAAAATCGGCATCAAGCATGTTTTTTTATTTGTTTTTTGATGAAATAAAAAAATGCCGGGTCGGCATGAAAAACAGGGGCGGGTGGGGATGATAATTTATTATGAGAAAACGTTGATGTTAAATCATGTTTAAAAAATTATTTCTTTTATGTGGTCCACTGTATTTTGTCAGCAGTGCTCCAAGAATAGGATAGCTTGATGCCCAGGGCTAGTCCAATCTGAATCCGGGCTAGTCTCTCTTTCAAAAATGGTTGCCTGTTGGGCTAGTCAAAATAATATTGGGACAATCAAACTTTGCAAACTAAAATTCAACCAGAAATCATCATTAATCGCATCTGGATTATGTAAAGAATATTGAGTGTGAAAGATCAATATATGTGTACCCTTTTACAGAACATAGATCAGACGCTTGGCTACGATCGTGGTTGGAATGCGCTTTATTTAGCCGTAATTTATGGCAAAGAAATCGTTGTTTGACTGTCGCTTCTGCAATGAGTGAAACAGTACATGCGCAGTGAAGCCGTCTACCGGGAACGCGCCCCTGTTTTTTGGATGGTTTAATTTGCGGGTACATGTTTTTTTATGTGATTGACGGCGAGATCCTAAAAATGTAAAAGAAAATGGTATTGTTTCTGTTATATGATGCAATGGATAAATAAAAGGAAAATAGAACCTTATTGTTTGATTCTTTTAAATCACAGGACTGGTGTATTATTAATAATAAATAAAACGAAGTAAAAAAGCGAAGTATTCAATATTGACAAAAGCTATGTACTGGCAACTATTCATTGTTACAAGTTTTCATTATATAGTATTGGTACTAACAATTTTTTGGGCAAACTAAAAAAAATTAATCAGGGGCAAGTGACTTTTCAGTCAGGACAAGTGGACTTTTGAAATCTACTTGCCCTGGGCTAGTCCCCCAATTTTAATTTTCTTGGAGCACTGGTCAGTTAAAGATTCGTTATTGATAATCTTGTCATTTAGCTGTTGGAGTAAAAGCCGTGCCTATAGCAGAAACTATCGCAAATAGAAGATGCTCTGGCACATAAAAAACTTTCCTTTAAGAAACAATTTCCCTACATGCAGTTAAATAAACACCTTCATTTGCTATCACTGAAATTAACATACGTTTTCTCTTGAGGCCTTCTTCGCTTTACTGTCAGGCAGCCATTTTAAGCTTCTGTAAAACTTTACTTGTTTTAGTCCGATATATATATGAATTGAATTGAATTGAATGTTGTTTAACGGCTCTTCAACAAAGTATATGTAATTCATAGCCGCCCCAGAGAGAGGGGGAAGGATACATAGGAATGGGGAACGTGCCCTGCTCTTATTATCGAACAGATTCCTATGCTTCTTTAACGTGCTCGGAGGATAGACAGATACACGGGACCCCCCGGTTTACATCCCCATCCGACGGACCAGGCTAAGGGAAAGTGTCTTGCCCAAGAACACAACGACGAAACTCAGTGGCACCACGGAGGATTGAACTCGGGGCCTCCGATTACAAAAGAAAAACCAAAGTTTCACGAAAAACTTTAACCAAAATGTCAGAACGCATAGACTGTCCGTCTATATGGAAATCGCCAAACTATAAGCCTGGATTTGCTACGCAATCTGGCTAAAAAAAGCACTTCAATCATAAACAAACTCCAAGCTGAAAAGTTGAAGATTAAACATTTAAAGGGACACATGGTAATTTTTTATAAGTTTTATTCAAACATTAAAATTTGCTCCTTGATTTACTTAAAACTGCTTGCATATAATTAAATAAAAAATTGAGATTTCAACTTTCTTCAATATTTTACCAAATTTTTAAATATATTACTAGAGCAATAATATAAAGTTAGTTATATGCAAAAATAATTTGCTTTGATCTATTCTAAAAATTAATATTAGGCAAGTTAAGAAAACTAAGTGAGTTTTTAAAAATTCAAGATTGCCGTGTGTCCCTTAACTGACCTATTTACATCTACAGTATAATTTTCAGATAATCACACATTCCTTTGAAATTATACAACAATAAATGCTTACCTTGTGATTAAATAAATAATAAATCTCAAACTATGTCTGCTTGTTTAATTGACACACTATAATGAAACATAAAAGGTCAGTCCTCTATCACAAATCCTACGAATGATCAAGACTACATGTACATGTACATGTATTCCCGGAAGAAATATACATATCCAGTTCACAGTATTGCTATATTTAGACGTGTTACACCATACTGAGACAAATAAGGACATCAGGGTTAAGGTGAATTAACAATTATGTCCCCTTAAAATTGCATTTAAAGGTGGGGTGGGTGATTTTTGATACCAAATTTATTTTTTACTGATTTATTGTTTAAAAAGTTTTGTTTTTTTGAAAGAGGCGAGTGTGTCTGTGTGTGTGTGGGGGGGTGTGGATGGGGGTTATAAAACAATCTCTCTGTAATGCTTATCGCAATTTCAGGGGCGTAGCTTCCTATAGGCCGTGTAGGCCGCGACCTACACTTTCTTCTGAGAAATCGAAAAAATAAAAATGCCAAAAATGCAATAAAAATCCTAGTGGGGTAAGGGGTACAGCTTCTTTTTAGTTATAAGATATATAATTTACGGTAAAAAGTAAGGATATTGATACTCTTATAGACATATTCACCGGTACGAAATATACGCCAAAACGCACCTCCGACAGTCTAGCTGGAAAAAAAAATCCGGACCCCTCTAAAACTCGGCCTTCACATCATATTCAGCCAAGCTACGCCCCTGAATTTTGCTCCTTGTCAAACTTGTTCCCACTTAAATGTTACAGCTGTTTGTAATTCCCAATTGCAACTGTGGCTGAAAAACTTCCCAATTAGAAAGCAGCAGTCTCACTTTGAGAAAAAAAAACATTCATTCTGCAATGTGTTTTTTGTCTGTTAAGTCAGTTTTGACGAAGGAGTCAGTTATTAAAATAAATAATGGATGAAAATATAATTGTCATATTTACTTAACTGATAAAATTTTACATTTTTCTCAAAATGAGAAATAATAGTGTAACGTGTACCGAGCGGTCTTGTACGATTGAGCCGCAAATGCAATGTGATTGTTCCTAATTACAGATTGAGCTACTTGCTCGAATAAAAGGATTATTAACAAACAACGAATCAGCCAATATAATTAACAGAATGAGCAACTATGATTACAAAATGATTTGTTAAATTGCTGTATATTGAACAAATGTGGCAAATAGCCTTACTAGTCTTCACTGCTGAGAATATGGGGCTCGCTCTATTTGGGCTACTTCCCACGGCCGTCCACAGTTAAAACTAGAAGGTTCTTACCAAGTGCTCTTTTCTACTGCAATCTGAATCACTTTCAAAATCGTCCAGCTTATTCAGCTTCCGAGCAACAACCAACCTGTATAACTGGCTGCAACGCCTTATATACAGTCCTGAACCATCCCAGTTCTGATTGGTCAGTTAATTTGATTTGACAAAAAAGTGATTGGTCAATGTATTTGATTGGTTCGATTTCAATCCATTTTGTGAAACAAGAAATCAACCGGAAGTTATAATATACGTAAGTAAAACGATTTGCACGTACAGGGATAATTAAATGGACGAATACAAAATCGTCACAAAAGTTTGTTTTTCTTTCCCAATTTGTGGAAAAATACCTGGATACAGCTGTTTGTACCATGAATGGTGCATTCAGTACAGCGAGATCCGGTTCAAAACATTTTTTAACCTTCCAATCAAATTGGTGAAAATCTGAAGCCATTAACATTTACTAAAGTTATTGGGTTCAAACAATTCTTTTTAATAATCGAAGGCATTAACTCTTCGCGACACGTGTCAATATGGTGTGTTGTCAAACTTGTCCAAGATCTTATTGAATCAGTCACTGTGATAATTGAACACCGTTTACTAAAATTATCGTGATCACAACAAAAACTTTTAATGGACAATGGGCGACAGAACCCACAAAATCACTATAATGCATGGTGCATATTTGTGGCTTGCAAAAAAATTGCTTGGTGGCGAGGAAACCAATCACCGTTTTAAAAGATTAAGGAAGCAGTTGTAACAGTCCTTGAATATGTTGCAACAATACTACCTGTCCTTGAATATGTTTCAACAATACTACCTGTCCTTTGCTATTCCCAGTATTTCCTATACAATTCACAGACAAATATGTAATATAGTTGCATTTTCAATGTACATGCGCGCTAAACTAAGAACTCAATTTACTTAATGTTAATGAAATAGTTTGGTCTGGAAAACTCGATGACTCAATCGACTACTTTTTGGTGCAAAAATCATTAATATTTATTCTAATGATGCTTCAATGCTTTAAGAAATTCTTGTTTGGTCATCTACATGTATCTACACTTTTATTTAACAATATGCATGTACAACTGTTAGCAATAATCCCTACAAATTACTATTGATGATTTAATTAACAACAAAACTACAGAGACGTCCAAACAATTGTTCATAAATAATAAATCAACCAAACTTAACCCTTAACCCGCTAAGCACGACTGTAATGGCCTCGGCATCCATTGTAAACCCAGATCTGCCTGCGATCATGGTTTACAATGTCTGGCTGCTGATCAGTCATTTCCCCCAAAACACTCCTTTGTCACATAAATGGAATGGTCTTAATTCAAAGAAAGAACAGTCCATTACATGTATATATATGTAGCGGGTTAATATGTGGTTTATGTAATGCATATTCTGAGTGTTTCTCTTGTACATGTATATTAGCGTCTCTGTGGCCGAATGATTAACGACGTTGCGTTGTAAACCTTCGCCTCTCACCGCTCTAGGTTTGAATCCCACTGGGAGCTCGACTTATAACTGAGGAGGTCTGGATTCTTACGGATGGCGGGAGGTGTACAGTACTGGTTCTACCCAGGAAAAGTGGGTGGTCTGCCACCACCACAAACAAGAGGCCCAAGAGGGCCTGTGGACGCTCTACAGGCTAAAGATAAAGTTTATGCACAAGGGGCCATAACTCTTTCAAATATCGTTCAACCAGAACATGGTGATGATATAGGCAACTAGGCTTGGTACTGATTGTCCCTGACAAGTTTCATTGAAATCCAGCCAGAGGTTCAGGAGAACTAGTCTGTACAAAGTTAGTGTATTAAACCTTTTAAGGGGCCATAACTCTGCCAAAATTCATTCAACCAGAACACGGCAATGATAGGTGCAACTAGGCTTGGTACTGATCATCCCCATCAAGATAGATACGTTGAAATCCAGCAAGGAGTTCAGAACAGACTAATCTGGACGTTTCTCTATTAAAACCTTTAAAGGGCCATAACTCTGACAAAAATCATTCAACCCGAATATGGCGATGATATGCACAACTAGGCTTGATACTGATCATCCTTGTCAAGTTTCGTTAAAATCCAGCCAGGGGTTCAGGAAAACTAACCCGGAAAATGTTTGTGTATCAAAAACCTTTAAAGGGCCATAACTCCACCAAAAATCTGTTAACCGGAATGCAACGATGATATGCACAACTAAGCTTGGTACTGATCATCCCTGTAAAGTTTCGTTGAAATGTGGGGAGACGTTCAGGAGAATAGTCCAGACAAAGTTTGTGTATTAAAACCTTTAAAGGGCCATAATTCTGCCAAAAATCATTCAACCGGAACACGGCAAAGATTTGCACAACTAGACCTGGAACTGATCATCCCTAAAAAGTTTTGTTTAAATCCGGACAGGGGTTCAGGAAAACTAGTCAGAACAAAGTTTGTTTATTAAATCCTTTAAAGGGACATAACTCCGCCAAAATCATTCAACTGGAACACAGTGACGATATGTACAACTAGGCTTGGTACTGATCATCCCTGAAAAATTTCAATGAAATTTGGCCAAATGAAGGCCCTTTCTTCTTAATGAGGCCAAAATATATAGCATATTTCAGAAAATAAAATCAAGGGCCATAACTCCGGTGTAAATTTTCCAATCTGGCTGGTTTTCAAACTTGTCGGAGCTTTCATTGATAGTAACAATCTGGTAAAGTTTGGTAAAGATCGGATGAAAAATAAAGACCCTATCGTATAAACAAGGCAAAATATAGCATTTTTAACTAAATCAAGGGCCATAACTCCGCTGTTACTGGTCCGATCTGACTGGTTTTCAAACTTATCCGAGCTTTCATTGATATGAACAAGATGGTAAAGTTTGGTAAAGATCGGATGAACAATGAAGCCCATATCGTCTTAACGAGGCAAAATATAGCATTTTGAACTAAATCAAGGGCCATAACTCCGCTGTTACTAGTCCAATATGAATGGTTTACAAACTCGTCCGAGCTTTCATTGATATTAACAATCTGATAAAATTTGGTAAATATCGGATGAACAATGAAGCCTCTATCGTCTTAACGAGGCAAAATATAGCATTTGTAATTAAATCAAGGGCCATTACTCCGCTGTTACTGGTCCGATATGGCTGGTTTTCGAACTTGTTCGAGCTTCCAATGACATTAACAATGTGGTAAAGTTTGGTAAAGATAGGATGAAAAATGAAGGCCCTATTGTCTTAACGAGGGAAAATATAGCATTTTGAACTAAATCAAGGGCCATAACTCCGCTGATACTGGTCCGATCTGGCTGGTTTTTGAACTTGTCCGAGCTTTCATTGATAGTAACAATCTGGTAAAGTTTGGTAAAGATCGAGTGAAAGATGAAGGCCCTATCGTCTTAACGAGGCAACATTTAGCATTTTTAACTAAATCAAGGGCCATAACTCCGCCGATACTGGTCCAATCTGGCTGGTTTTTCAAACTTGTCCGAGCTTTTATTAATATTAACAATCTGATAAAGTTTGGTAAAGATCGGATGAACAATGAAGCCCCTATCGTCTTGAGGCAAACTATAGCATTTATAACTAAATCAAGGCCAATAACTCTGCTGTTAATAGTCCGATCTAGCTGGTTTTTGAACTTGTCCGAGCTTTCATTGATATTAACAATCTGTGCAAGTTTGGTAAAGATCAAATAATAAATGAAGGTGCTAGAGTGTTCACACGGCTTAATATGGCATTTTTCAGCAAAACAAGGGCCATAACTCCAATGAAATTATTTCGATCTTGCCGGTTTTCGAACTTGTTTGAGCTTTTATTGATATAAAGACACTGGCAAAGTTAAGTAAAGATCCGATTAATATTGAAGGCCCTAGAGTGTTCACAAGGCGGAAAATATCATTTTTCAGAAAAAACAAGGGCCATAACTCCGGTGTTACTGATCCGATTTAGCTGGTTTTCGAACTTGTTCGAGCTTTCATTAATATTAACAATCTGTGCAAGTTTGGTAAAGATCAAATAATAAATAAAGGTGCTAGAGTGTTCACAAGGCAGAAAATGGCATTTTTCAGAAAAAACAAGGGCCATAACTCTAGTATTACGACCCAATTCTGCTGATTTTCGAACTTGTCCAAGCTATAATTAGTATTAACAATATGTGCAAGTGTGGTAACGATCAAATAATAAATGAAGGTGCTAGAGCGTTCACAAGGCAGAAAATAGCAATTTTCAGAAAAAACAAGGGCCATAACTCCGGTGTTATTGATCCGATTTGGCTGGTTTTCGAACTTGTTCGAGCTTTCATTGATATTAACAATCTGTGCAAGTTTGGTAAAGATCAAATAATAAATGAAGGTGATAGAGTGTTCACAAGGTTTAATATGGCATTTTTCAGCAAAACAAGGGCCATAACTCTGGTGAAATTATTCCAATCTGGCTGGTTTTCGAACTTGTCCGAGCTTTTATTGATATTAACAACCTGTTGAGGTTTGGTAAAGATCGGATGAAAAATAAAGGCCTTAGAGTTGTCACAAGACAAAAGTTAACAACGGACGGACGACGGACGACGGACAACTCGCCATCCCATAAGCTCTGCTGGCCTTCGGCCAGTAGAGCTAAAAAATCGACCGTCATATATAACCAAACAAACAAACAAACAAATCTCTTGTATATTCACCAAATGCTCGTCCAGATCGTCCCCGTTACCTTTAACTGTCAAATCGCTGCACATAAAGGACTTAAATAGATCAAGTTACAAGAAGTCGAGCAGAAGTCGATAAGAAGTCGAGCTGACAAAATAAAGAAGACATCCTCAGTCCGCTTAAACTACTTAGTAATTAAACCCATGAAAAGAGTATGTGCTTGTGTTTGTTAAGAGGGTATTAAATAAATTAAATTTGCATGATGTTGTCCAGCCTTAATACCATTAAGCGATGGGAAAGCTTATTGAATTGAATGTTGTTTAACGGCTCATCAACACAGTATAGGTTATTTAGAGCCGCCCCAGAGAGAGGGGAAGGATACATAGGAATCCGGGAACCTGCCCTACTCTTATTTACAAATAGATTCCTATGATTCTTTAACGTGCTCGGAGGATAGACCGATACACGGGACCGCCCGGTTTTTTACGTCCCCATCCGACGGACGAGGCTAAGGTAAAGTGTCTTGCCCAAGAACACACCGACGGAACTCAGTGGCACCACGGAGGATTGAACCCGGGGCCTCCGGTTACAAATCCGCCGCGCTACTGACTGCGCCATGAAAGCTTATATTAGAAGCAGCTGATAACGAATAGTTCGACAATAAAACACATTTAACAAGAGGTCAATGACCTTGAAGCTCTACTGATTGATTTTGATTTCAGGAAGTAGTCGCTACTTGTTTTTTGAAAATCTATTTTTAACCGTGGCGGCCATCTTGAATTTCCGGCCGACCTGAAATTTTGCTAGGATCAATAAGACATTAAGAGCAACTTTCCTGTGAAGTTTCATGAAAATCCGTCAAGTAATTTCAGAGGAGTAGTCGCTACAAGTTTTCATTATATAACTCTATGTAAACAAAGATGGCCGCTGGTAGCCATGTTTAACGTCAAATCAAAACGATTTTCGACAAGGACCAACATCATGTCATACTGATCATTTTAGAAAAAGTCCCATATCAATATCTCTTATAGTTTTGAAGAAGTAGTCGCTACAAACTTATTTATTTTAAATCTATTTTTAGCTGTGGCGGCCACCTTGAATTTGCGGCCGACCTGAAATTTTTCTAGGATCAACTAGACATCAAGAGCAACATTCCTGTGAAGTTTCATGAACATCCGTCAAGTAGTTTCAGAGGAGTAGTCGCAACAAGTTTTTACTATATAACTCTATGTAACCAAAGATAGTCACTGGCAGCCAATTTTGTTTAATGTCGAATAAAAATATTTTTCCACAAGGATCAACATCATGTCATGCTGATCATTTTAGAAAAAGTCCCATATCAATATCACTTATAGTTTTCAAGAAGTAGTCGCTACAAACTTATTTTTTAAAAATCTATTTTTAGCTGTGACGGCCATCTTGAATTTCTGGCAAATCTGAAATTTTGCTAGGATCAATAAGACATCAAGAGCAACATTCCTGTAAAGTTTCATGACAATCCGTCAAGTAGTTTCAGAGGAGTAGTCGCTACAAGTTTTTACTATATAACTCTATGATAACAAAGATGGCCGCTGGCAGCCATGTTTAACGTTGAATCAAAACGATTTTTGACAAGGATCAACATCATGTCATACTGATCATTTTAGAAAAAGTCCCATATCAATATCACTTACGTTTTTCAAGAAGTAGTCGCTACAAACTTTTATTTTAAAACTCTATTTTTAGCTTTGGCGGCCATCTTGGATTTCACATCAACATGAATTTTTGCTAGGATCAACTAGACTTTATGGGCAACATTTCTGTAAAGTTTCATGAATATCCATCCAGTAGTTTCAGAGGAGTTGTCGCTACAAATAAAAGTTTACGGACAGACGAGACGGACGGACGGATGACGGACGCCGCACCACGGCATAAGCTCTGCTGATCTGTGATCAGTAGAGCTAAAAACATTTTTACTGCAAAAAATGTGAAAACCTGTTTAAAATTACCTGTTAAATTTTTTAATTTTACAATATGCAAACTTTTTAAGCTGATATTAAGGTTTTCAACCCCGTTTTCCCTGCTTGGAGAAGGGGTAGGATGAGGTATGAAAGTTAATACTGGGACCACTAATGGATGTATCAAGGACATTCCAAAATGTTTTCTTTACAATTCATTTTGTGTACAGTGGTGAAGTTTCATAGTGACTTAAATCAAACAAACAAGGTTCATTAAGTAAACAAGTTTTTTAACAATACCATTAAATCTGTTTATAACCGACCTTAAAAGAAGTTCATACTTTATCCTAAAATAAATCAATGACAGTTTTTAAGAATGGTTATTTACTGAAATAAAGCAAACAGTTGAGGTCGCGAGACCTTGAAAAAACTAAACTACTTTTTTTGTAATTAAAGCTACAGTCTCTATATCAATCGATTTCTTCTTAGAAGGCGTGTCTTTATTTGTAACTTCATGTCTAAATCGGGTATTTAAGAGAGCAAATCATTAACTGTATATCCAATGACCAGTGAACATCGTACCTATACACAGGTAACAGTAATTTTTACAGAAAAAGAAGTTGGCCTCTTTCGGGGCTCGAATACACAACCTTCTGATTTCAAGTCCAGTGCTCTATCCACTGAACTATAACTCTACTTCAGAAAATGGTATGCTAACTACCATTTATTATATGGCAAAATAACTTTACATATTTAAACGCAACTCAAGATGGATCAATAAATATGTAGTCCATCTAGTCGCACGTGTAAATTAACATTGCTTGGTGTAATTACTGTATGTTATCAATGAAACTAATACTTCGCCTCAAAACAATCTGGACTTGTTATTTAGCGCTTGATGCATTTGTGTGTGCACGCTTGTTATTACGTAATGCCTATTTAGTGTTAAAAATGCTACAACATACCCATAATAAATAGCCGTGGTCTAGTGGTTCAGCTTTCATTGCCATTCATCCTTTAAAACTTACAAGAGCAAGGCTGTGGTTCAAATCCCGTTCTGGGCAACTTTATATCACATATATTCTGAAGCCGTAAATTTATCGATGTTACCTCTACGGAGGCAAAATAAAAATGTGAAATTTTACGCATTGATTATATATACCGACTTTTGAGGTGTTCGTCGATTTGAAACTACTTCACACATGAGTCATTCATATTCTTGAGTTATTACCAGTTAAAATAGGGACTGTGTAGCTTTAACTATGATTTTACAAACGCAACAGAAGTTTGTAAACAACGAAATGGATTTCCACAACTGCCCACTCTCCATTTGGGAGATAAACTTTCGATTTATTTTTCGATTTACTGGCTTAAAAAAAAAGAAGATAAACCTTGCCTAAATAATTTCAATTTGTTTATGTTGTTAAAAGGCTGGATCAACACAGCTTAGGTTATTTGGAGCCGCCCCAGAGAGAGAGGAAGGATACATAGGAATCCAGAAACCTGTCCTACTCTTACCAATGAATGTTCTTTAACATACTTGGAGGATAGACTCCCCGAAGCACGAGAGCACCCAGTTTACCTCCTCATCCAAAGGACGAGGCTAGGGGAAACTGTCTTGCCCAAGAACAAACCTATGAGACTCAGTGTCGCCAGTGATGCTTGAACACAGGTCCTCTGTATTACAAGTCCACTGTGTCATCCACTGTGTCATCCACTGGGCTATCCACTGGGCTATCCACTGTGTTATCCACTGGGCTATCCACTGTGTTATCCACTGGGCTATCCACTGTGTTATCCACTGGGCTATCCACTGGGCTATGCCAAAATCCAGCAATGTCATTACTTTCAAATGAAGTCTACAGGTTATGTTTTAAAAAGTTTATATCTCCATATGCTCTCCTCCCCCAACCCCCCTACCCCTCCAAAAGTGAGTGGAACCCACTAGTAGACGGTACTGGAAAAACATAATGCCTCCTGTTTTGAAAAGCAAATATCGTATAAAATCAGAACTATCCTATGTTATAAAGAAATGAGTATTGATTTTTGCATGAAATCAAAAACTTGCTAGGTCATAAAGATATAAGCAGATAGGGGGACCTTTAAGAATGGCTATTTACTGTTTTATAAAACAAAAATTGAGGTCGTCTGACCTTGAAAAACACGTTGCTACCACTGCAATTGACATGTCGCCAGCACTTAGATATTTCCGCCCTCTTGTTGAGGTAGGATGTTTTTTGACAATAGTTTATATAACAAAGTTGCACGTGCTTTATACACGTGCTGTTGTTTGTCGGAGGAATCGTGCTGGTTTGATTGGTTGAAATGGATAAATGACTGACAACTGGCGACATGTTAATTGAAGTTTGTCAACAACAAAAAGATAATTATTACCATACCTGCGCACTCTCCATCTGGGAGATAAAAATAGAAGATAAACAATCTTGCCTAAATAATTTGAATTTGTATGTTGTTAAATGGCTCGATCAACACAGTTTAGGTTATTAGGCCTACCGCCCCAGAGAGAGAGGAAGAATACATAGGAATCCAGAAACTTGCCCTACTCTAACTAATGAATGCTCTTTAACTTGCTCAGAGGATAGGCTTCGATACACGGGAGAACAGTTTACATCCACATCCAAAGAACGAGGCTAAGGGAAACTATCTTCCCCGAGAACAAACCTACGAAACCAAGTGGCACCAATGATGCTTGAACCCGGGTCCACCGGATCACAAGTCCACAACCTTATCCACTGGGCCACGTCAAAATCAAACAATGTCAATTGTAAGAATTTTATATGGTATGATTGATATTAAACTATATATTAAATAAAGGTTTTAGTTAGGCCTAACAAAAAAAATATGTTTGTTTCCGTTTTCCCGATCGACCCTACTTTTTCACCGCCGACCCTAAATAGGAAATATTACAATCAAACAACAAATATTTTTATTCAAATGATAATTTTATTAGCCAGAGTTGTTAAGCATCTAATCTGGATCCAAACTGTTTGCAAAGGTTATCAAGAAGTTGCCTAAGTACAAAAATGGCATAATATATGCGAACAATATATATAAAAAAATCATCTAAAAAAACTACTTTTTCCTACCTACCTACCCTAACTTTTTGACAGGGTGAAACCAGAATCACACATATTTTTTTAGGCCTTACTTTCAAATAGTCTAAAAATTGTGTTTTAAAATGTTTATTTCTCTATCAGGCTATTACCCTACCCACTCGCCCCCACCTCCCCAACCCATCACCCAACAAAAGTGAGTGGAACCCACTGGCAGACAGTACTGGGAAAACATAAATTACATAATGCTTCCTGTTTTGAAAAGCTAATTTTGTATAAAATCAGAAACTTGCTACAGTCATAAAGAAATAAGCAGACAGATATTCAGGGATCAAAATGGGATGCGAGGTAGTACTGGTTTTTACGTACCAGTGGACCTTAAGGGGGGTCCCAAAGGGGGGTTGTGTTCACGTGATCACGTAAAATAACAAGAGGTCAATGACCTTGAAGCTCTACTGATAGATTTTGATAGCTAGGTGAAGTGAAGTTTCATAAAAACTGTCAAGTAGTTTCAGAGGAGTAGTCGCTACAAGTTGAAGTTTTTACTATATAACTCTAGGTAAACAAAGATGGCCACTGGCAGCCATGTTTAATGTCGAATCAAAATAATTTTTGACAAGGATCAACATCTTGTCATGCTGATCATTTCAGAAAAAGTCCCATATCAATATCACTTACAGTTTTCAAGAAGTAGTCGCTACAAACTTGTTTTTAAAAATCTATGTTTAGCTGTGGTGGCCATCTTGAATTTCCAGCCGACCTGAAATTGTGCTAGGATCAACTAGACATCAAGAGCAACATTCCTGTGAAGTTTCATGAAAATCCGTCCCAGTAGTTTCAGAGGAGTAGTCACTACACATTTTTACTATACAAACTCTTATGTAAACAAAGATGGCCACTGGCAGCCATGTTTAACGTCGAATCAAAACGATTTTTGACTAGGATCAACATCATGTCATGCTGATCATTTTAGAAAAAGTCCCATATCAATATCACTTATAGTTTTCAAGGAGTAGTCGCTACAAACTTGTATTTTAAAAATCTATTTTTAGCTTTGGCGGCCATCTTGGATTTTGCATCAACATGAATTTTTGCTAGGATCAACTAGACTTCATGGGCAACATTTCTGTAAAGTTTCATGAATATCCATCCAGTAGTTTCAGAGGAGTAGTCGCTACAAGTTTTTACTATATAAATATATGTAAACAAAGATGGCCGCTAGTGGCCATGTTTAAAGTCGCATCGAAATAAATTTCGACAAGGATCAACATCATGCTGATCATTTTAGAAAACGTCCCATATCAATATCACTTACAGTTTTCAAGAAGTAGTCGCTACAAATTTATTTACTTTAAATCTATTTTTAGCCGTGGTGGCCATCTTGAATTTCCGGCCAGCCTGAAATTTTTCTAGGATCAACTAGACATCAAGAGCAACATTCCTGTGAAGTTTCATGGACATCCGTCAAGTAGTTTCAGAGGAGTAGTCGCTACAAGTTTTTACTATATAACTCTATGTAAACAAAGATGGCCACTGGCAGCCATGTTTAACGTCGAATCAAAACGATTTTTGACAAGGACCAACATCATGTCATGCTGATCATTTTAGAAAAAGTCCCATATCAATATCACTTATAGTTTTCAAGGAGAAGTCGCTACAAACTTGTATTTTAAAAATCTATTTTTAGCTTTGGCGGCCATCTTGGATTTTGCATCAACATGAATTTTTGCTAGGATCAACTAGACTTCATGGGCAACATTTCTGTAAAGTTTCATGAATATCCATCCAGTAGTTTCAGAGGAGTAGTCGCTACAAGTTTTTACTATATAAATCTATGTAAACAAAGATGGCCGCTAGCGGCCATGTTTAAAGTCGCATCGAAATAATTTTCCACAAGGATCAACATCATGTCATGCTGATCATTTTAGAAAAAGTCCCATATCAATATCACTTATAGTTTTCAAGAAGTAGCCGCTACAAACTTGTATTTTAAAAATCTATTTTTAGCTTTGACGGCCATCTTGGATTTCGCATCAACATGAATTTTTGCTAGGATCAACTAGACTTCATGGGCAACATTTCTGTAAAGTTTCATGAATATCCATCCAGTAGTTTCAGAGGAGTAGTCGCTACAAGTTTTTACTATATAAATCTATGTAAACAAAGATGGCCGCTAGCGGCCATGTTTAAAGTCGCATCGAAATAAATTTCGACAAGGATCAACATCATGTCATGCTGATCATTTTAGAAAAAGTCCCATATCAATATCACTTATAGTTTTCAAGAAGTAGCCGCTACAAACTTGTATTTTAAAAATCTATTTTTAGCTTTTGCGGCCATCTTGGATTTCGCATCAACATGAATTTTTGCTAGGATCAACTAGACTTCATGGGCAACATTTCTGTAAAGTTTCATGAATATCCATCCAGTAGTTTCAGAGGAGTAGTCGCTACAAATAAAAGTTTACGGACAGACAGACGGACGACGGACGCCGCACCACGGCATAAGCTCTGCTGATCTCTGATCAGTCAAGCTAAAAACAAGGATCACGTCTTCACGTGAAAATAGCAGAACTTTCACATTTCACGTTAAATGTGGATGAGCAGACGTGAAGCGCTATAGGCTCGAGCTTCTCTAGTACAATGTGTGGGTTGCAACAACAACAAAAAAACAACAAAACAAAACCACACACAATCACACACAAACTTGAGCCGTCAGATGTATTCTGAGGCTTTCAAATTGACAACAGCATTCTGGCATCTCATGTGGTATAAAAGTTATGACAAAAAGAGAACATTTCACATACCTGGGAGGAGGAGGGACACTAAAAAAGACTGAAAAGGACTAAAAATTCACGTTTCACGTCACCATATCACGCGATCACGTTTTACCAAGACCAAAATCACGGATCACGCTGATATAATTTTCACAGGTTTGCAATCACGCAAAAATATTGTTTGTTATACGTGTCACGTTTTTAAAAACACCCCGATCACGTTTTCACGCAAAACCCCTTTGGGACCCTCCTTAAGGGGTACTGGTCCGTGTCAATCAGTACTGGTCCGTATAATAAATATTCATAAAATCAGAACAAAAATCATTCTAACATATATACAGCCATTTTATTATACAATTCACCATTCGTGTATATTATCTACTTGACTAGAAAACAGTCTAGGAAGTGACCGACGAAAATGTGTGACATTCAGAAACACGTGTCGTGTTACTTTGTCACTCGCGACCACTGGTGTAAATCGACTATTTTCTCTGATAAAACATACTAAAACACGCAGAGGTAACCTCAGTAAGGTTCACAATCGTCCTACATTGTCTTTTATTTACATTTAGACACGAGAAAGTAAAAATCTCTTACATGCTAAGCCTTTGACCTCACACATACCTATGAAAACAAATGGGCACCGCCATTTTGATTTGCCGTCATTTATAAGATGCGTAGCGATTGGTTCAGAGCCAGCGTTTCCTGCCAATCACAAGTGATCACTTCCTAGACTGTTTTCTAGTCAAGTACGAGAGCCGTGTCTCCCAAATTTATTATTTTCTGTCACCTTTTAAACATCTCAGTGAACGAAATGGATTTTCAGACGCTTTTGTCCTTTAGTTGTATACATGTATGCAAGGTGTGTATTTGACGATGTTGGGTAGACTACAGCAGATTACAGCACTCGCAAATACGGACTAGTGCACCTGTATGTGTACTCGCCCGTACCTCGTCCAGCTCGCATTTGTGAGCGGGCGAGCGCCCATATCGTTCCCTGGATATTGATTTTTGTATCAAATCAGAAACTTGTAATGATCATATTAAAAGATATAAGCAAACTGGGATACTTAATGTGCAGGAATTAAATGTTCTAGTAATTTTCCATTCTGAACATATGAAAATATCCATAGCCTATGTTTAGACCATGACATTATCTGGGACAGCAACTGATTTATAAGTATTTAACCTATACTAAAAATGTACATAATTGATAATAGTGCTATTAATTTCCATTCATGGAAGTTTCCTGTTAATTTGGAAATAACCAACAGGTTAATATACTTAATCAGGAAGTGCATTTATATATAATTGTATGACTCAAGTTATGCAGTAACATGAAGAACTATATTTTTGTTCTGAAATGTAAAATTGATACTTTCTGGCAGTTAGTCACAGCAATACAGACAAGGGGGATATTGCACATTTAGATGTTGTGCCACTTTCTGGTAGTCAGTCGCAGTAATACAGACCAGGATATTGCTCATTCGGATGTACTTTCTGGTAGTCGCAGTAATACAGACCAGGGTGATATTGCACATTCAGATGTAAAAGCCACTTTCTGACAGTCACTGCCAGACAGTAAATAGAAACCAGGGTGATATTGCACATTCAGATGTAAAGCCACTTTCTGGCAGTCACTCACAGTAATACAGACCAGGGTGATATTGCTCACTCAGATGTAATGCCACTTTCTGGCAGTCACTCAGGCCACCATTAAAAAATTGTTTGTTTGCAGTTTCCGACCCATGGCTTTTAGGGGTGGGTCGGTAGATAGGGATATATTATTTTTTTTAAAACATTTTTATTATTAACGCATGCCCATATACGGCATGCAAATATCGGGTGCTTCACTAGTATTATCCATAGATTTTTTTTTTAAAGAAGGATTTAGTTAAATATTAACAGAACATGCAAGATAAAAGAAACAAAAAAACTTGAAAAAAATAAAATAAAAAAAAATAAAAAATTTAAAAAAAATAAATAAAAAAAAATACTTAAACAAATTGTTTGGGTCGGCGGATTTGCCGTGGGTCGGTCGCAAACTGCAAACAAACAATATTTTAATTTAGGCCTCACAGTAATTTAGACCAGGGTGATATGCTCATTCAGATGTAATGCCACTTTCTGGCAGTCAGTCACAGTAATACAGGCCAGGATGATATTGCTCACTCAGATGTAATGCCACTTTCTGGCAGTCACTCACAGTAATACAGTCCAGGGTGCTATTGCTCATTCAGGTGTAATGCCACTTTCTGGAAGTTAGTCACAGTAATACAGTTCAGGGTGATATTGCTCACTCAGATGTAATGCCACTTTCTGGCAGTCACTCACAGTAATTTAGACCAGGGTGATATGCTCATTTAGATGTAATGCCACTTTCTGGCAGTCAGTCACAGTAATACAGACCAGGGTAATATTGCTCATTCAAATGTAATGCCACTTTCTGGCAGTCACTCACAGTAATTTAGACCAGGGTGATATGCCCATTCAGATGTAATGCCACTTTCTGGCAGACATTCACAGTAACTTAGACCACGGTGATATGCTCATTCAGATGTACATGTAATGCCACTTTCTGGCAGACACTCACAGTAATTTAGACCACGGTGATATGCTCATTCAGATGTAATGCCACTTTCTGGCAGTCACAGTAATACAGACCAGGGTGATATGCTCATTCAGATGTAATGCCACTTTCTGGCAGTCACTCACAGTAATTTAGACCAGGGTAATATTGCTCACTCAGATGTAATACCACTTTCTGGCAGTCAGTCACAGTAATACAGGCCAGGATGATATTGCTCACTCAGATGTAATGCCACTTTCTGGCAGTCACTCACAGTAATACAGTCCTGGGTGATATTGCTCATTCAGGTGTAATGCCACTTTCTGGCAGTTAGTCACAGTAATACAGTCCAGGGTGATATTGCTCACTCAGATGTAATGCCACTTTCTGGCAGTCACTCACAGTAATTTAGACCAGGGTGATATGCTCATTCAGATGTAATGCCACTTTCTGGCAGTCGGTCACAGTAATACAGACCAGGGTGATATTGCTCATTCAGAAATGAGGACAAATCAGTGCTCCGCAGGGATTCGAACACAGGCAGGTAACGTTCTTTCTTGTTTCTACAAAAACTAGCTCTATGAACTCTATTTACACACACTCTACTGCATTAAAACAGATTGCAAATCCACTCTGGTTTAGTTTTGTAAAGTCATCAGGGTTTGATGCTAACTTTTTTCCCTCAAGTAGTACGCAGGACTACCAACTTTCAAAATCAAGTAGTCCTGCACAGAATTTGGTAGTCCGGCTAATTTTCAAAATATAATCCTCAGAATAAAGGGGTTTAAACTAAACAAAATATATGTAACGAAGGAAATAAAATGAAAAACACCCCAAAAAGACGTATTCCATCTATTCAGTATTTCGCACATCTGCCTCTTGGCCTTACTCTGCAAGGTCAGGATGTCTTTTAAGTCAGACAAAATCAGGACCCACAATTTCCGGTCATTCCAAACAGCTGTAACAACTTAATTGATTGTATTATTTATTATTTTGATTGTTAATACAAACGTCTTGACCGTTTGCGCAGAAACAAATTTGAAACTGGAAACACGTGACCGTAATTTTTTTTTTTTTATAAAAGTATTTCTGACCATCCGCATTTAGTTTGTCGATATAATAATGAAGTTTTCCTCTTTGTTTATCTTTTTTTATTAATAAATGTATTGTCTTTCTGCCTCACTTGGATAGCTGGTGTTCCTGTCTCAGCCAATCAGAAACGATATACCAGTGTATTGGCGTCTAGATCATCTGTGACGCTTGCTTGCTTTCAAGATAAACGTCTAGAACAGTCCTCCTGAACAAAGTTTGATTTGGTGAAAAATTATAATAAAGTTGTTTTATTTTTATTTCTTATTACTAATTTGATGATTATATCTAAAAAAAAAAAAATTCAAAAGTAGGTAGTCCACGAGACTACTCAGCTTGGAGGTCTAGGTAGTCAGAGGTAATTTCTGGTGGACTCGGACTACCGTTAGTGTCAAACTCTGGACTCATGGTTTAATACTTTAGGCCATCCGTAAAAAAATATTTGTTTCCCGACCCAGGAATTTATAAATGGGGAGGCATGTGTTTTTTTTAGGTGTAATTTTTTTTAGCCAAGGACAGTAAACACCTTAAAAAATTAAAGAAAAATATACTATAGATAGCAACAACACAAAATATTGCAAAAGAATAGCTATAAAAAGTTTTGGGTAGGGTCCTTTTTTGTGGGTAAGTAGGTAGGGAAACGGCAAAGCAACAATTTGTTATGGTCGGCCTTATTTATGAACTACATTCTTATGGAACAGGTGTGCTGCATTCAATGTTAGTACAGGTAAGTATGACCTACATACATGTATCAGCATTCAATGAATAATAACAAGGACTTCCTTTCTACATATATTAAACAGTGAAATATTCTATACTGAAATAGGTTTCTGAACCATTTTAAAGAACACGCCATACTCTGAATAAAGTAAACTGCATATTAAACTTACTTTCTCACGGTTATCAAGATATGGCTTTTGAGATATTAAGCATTTTTTATCAATTAAAGGGCAATAACTTCGGCGTTACTACGACGATTCCGAAATAAATTTGCCGCGTCACATCCCAATATTGGGATAAACATTATAATGAAGTTTGATGAAAATCAAACAAGCGGTTTTCAAGATATGGCTGTGGACGAACAGTATTTTAAAGCAATTTTTATCAATTAAGGGAAGTAACTGATTAACTCCAACGTTTCTGGGGCGATTCCGGAAAAAAAATAGCCCAATCTCATCCCACTATCAGGATAAACATTATTACCAAGTGTAATGAAAATCCAACCTGCAGTTATGAAGATACGGCTCAGGATGGATGGACAATGCCAAATTAATATTCCTCCGCCGTCGGCGGGGAATAATTAGGTAATCAACAATGGGTGATGTACAGGGACATAAGGTCATCAGTTGTTATGAGTATATGAAGTTTGGGAACAACCCATTTAAAACTGTTTGAGAAATGCTAGTAATAAAAATGTGGTAACGCAATGCGACGGGACAAAGTGTGTGAAAGCAGGGGTATAACAACACACACGGTTTCTAATTGGGTTGTTTCAGTTGTACACTAGTCAATTAGTCCCATATTATCACCTTTCATTAGGCAAAATAAAATTATACCGGAGTTTACTGTAAACCGACCGACCCTCTGAAAACACCCTCGACGCCTTTACTTTTATCAAAAAAAAAGATTTGAAGAAAAAAAAAAGACAAGATTTTTTTTTTTAAAACATTGAAAAAATAATAATGTTTACACGATGATGGTGTGATTTTCAATTTTGCGGTGCGGTTTTGACAGCATGTGAATTTCCTGTAGTATACGGTGCACAGGACTGGTATAAAACAGTCAAAATGGCGTCTCTCAGTGCTGTTTTGGCTGTACAGTTTCAAAAATGCCACCTCATGGAAGCGCTCAATGTTATGGCGTGCACTCTCCATAAATAATCGAATGTTGAATTGTTTGACAATTACCACCAGGGCCGTCTTTCTGTATTTATAAGGGGAATGGGGCTGGGGCCGTGAGAGGGGGGGAATTTTGCGTCAATTTTAAAGGAAAGGGGATTTTTTTGCTACAAAATTCGCATCAATTATTTATCCGGGTTTTTTTATTTAAGTGGCACCAAGAATGTACCATTCCAAATTACAAAAAGTATGCTGTTTTCCTGTTTAAGAGTTTAACATTTTCTAATTTTTTTATTTATTTTTTTACATTTTCTAATTTATTTTTTTTTTTTTTTTTTTAAGGAGAATTTTTCACAGGAAAAGGTGAAAAATATATACTTTTAGTGGAGGGGAATAGGGCCGAATTTCGGCCCCAAAAACGGTCAAACGACAGCCCTGACCACTAACAGGTCGGTAAATGCCCAGAGTTCCAGGCCACCTGTCATAAGTTTGTTTCTAAAACAGTAATATTAAGTAATGTACATATGTTTACTTGCTTGTGGTTCCCTTTGGAGGAGTAGGCAGAGGGGTAGAATCCCCCCCCAAATTCATGTTCATTTTATCATTTTTTGTTCTGACATGTTCATTAAAGGTCTTCATCATGATCCTTGCATTGTTTCAGGTGCTATCTCGCTCGCATCAAAAGAGCAGTGGCAGAAAAACAATAAAAGTGGCTTTTGAAATGGAGTTTCTACGATAGAACTTGCAGCAACTCTGCAGTTCAGGGTGAGAAGGTTCTAGGCCCATTTTCCATATTTTATCTCGATGTACATGGAAGATGAGCCTGGCATGTTCATGCCTGTTAGGCGCCATATAACCTTTTCATGTGTTGGTGCGCCTTAAAACCCAATTCAGTTAAGTTCAGTTGCTTCTCAGCACTAGTCTAAGCATTAACAACGACTACTACTGCATTATAACTTCTTGAAGAAGTACGCCGTTCCAAAATAATTCTCTGAACTCAACCTCATAATAACTAACATGAGAAATTTATAAATATTTATTACTTTCTGATGTTAAAGAAGTAATACATCAACACTTTTACAAAACTATTCAAATGATCAACCAACATTTGACATTATAACTTTGAATATTTTTTCAGCTGCTGGGAGACAAGAACTGCTCTTGGTTATTTCGACCACCAATCTCATTAAAATCAGATCCAAAATATTCGTTCCACTACTTTCCGCTATTTAGTGTAAAGTTGTGGAGCGAATATTTAGTGGAAAGTAGTGGAGCGAATATTTTGGATCTGATTTTAATGAGATTGGACGGTCAACCACATAATTTGCAGTGTTCTCCCCAGGCTATTAAGGCATGTCACATTTAACATGCCTTCAGAGCCAAAATGCTTTTGCAACATGCCTTAATTTCAAAAAGCCATACAGTAACACATTTTAATTATTTCATTTTTGTTTGGCTTAAATAAGTAAAAAACACAATATATGGAATCACTAGCCTATTTCTTATATAAAGCAAGTGTCTCTCTAACAAACTACCCATACTCATTTTATCTTGTGCTGCATTTTTAGCGTTTACTAAATACTTACCTGTATGTGCAAGTAGAGCAAACTGTCCAATTATCGACACCTTAAGCTCACATTAAACACGTTTGTAGATTTCATAAACATTTTACCAGTAATATAAATTGGTTGATTAATCATAGTATCTCTTCCTTAACTGACCAATCACTTCAGGGTTTTCTTTCATACAACAACGTCCTCTTTATCGACACATTTTGCTTAATATCGGGAGTCTGACATCTTAATTATTGACACCCTATATGAGTTTTACAAAAAAATGCTTCAAACACCATTTCACGTTATAAAATAAATTAAAAATGGTAACATAAATCTAGTTCATCCTCGTCAATATATAGATGACAAAATGATAAGGCGTAATTAATATTCATATAGTCTCGAGTAATGAAATTCATAAACCTTCATAACATTCAAACAAGATCTACTCGTCATTATATTTAAGCAATGTTTTGAAACACATTACTGGTCAATTTCTAACTAAAACATCTTGGAGAAATTGACATCTATAAAATTCATTGAAAAGTTACAAAAATCACACATCTTAACTCAATTGATACTTTTTGGTGATTAAAGTTTGAAGAACCGTAGCTTCCAATAGTAACAGTCAAAATGGTGCGCGATCACATCATACATGAGAAAAGAGATCAGTGATGATGTAATAGATCAGAAAATCATTTAAAACAAATTTAAAGAGAGATTACGACTGGAATTTTCGTGCCCTGCGCCAGGGCTTTATATGACGGGGATATGACACGACAGTACAAAAACTGTATTCAACTGAAAACACTTGTCGTTCAGGTAAGTTTATCGATTATACGCTGCATTTATAGATTTTTACTGCGCTTATCATGGCGGTATGCGAGAGGCATCAATGTACCATACACCCATCTACATTGCAAACAGACATTATATATCCTTGTGTTACTGATTTTTTTACATATTTTGCATTGCCAGAAAGCCAAATAAATAACCTTTCTAATGGTGTAATTTATTCCAAATAACGGTTAAATAAATAGGCAAAATCTCGAGTTGGAACGGAAATGTATCGCATTTTTTCTTTTCTTAAAGGGACACTGTCCGTAACCTTTAGCTTATAAAACACACACTAATTATGTTCGCACACATTACACACTAAACTTTACTGAATATTTACTAATTAAAGCAGGATTGTTTGACGGAATTCAATCGCGGTACAAAAAAAAAAGAGAAACCATTTCGGGCGTTTGAACTCGCAGCCCAAACTAAAATTACACTCGCGGTAATAATAGTGAACGTAAAGTGGTCGACCTAGCTCCCAACTGAGCTAAGCGGGCTATACATATTACGCCTTAAATACTATGGTCAAAACCTAATGCGCTAATGGAAGTCACTTGATCGCAGAAAAGGTAAATACGGTGGGTCCCACTTTATTTACAAATAATAATTTAAGCTTCTTTTTTTTCAAACTCACGAATGTATTACTACAGACTTCTTAGTGTCTATGCTCATGTTTTCATGTATATATTTCACTGAATAAAAGTCAGACAGTTATTTGGTTATGCTCCATATCTGCTTACTTACGGACAGTGTCCCTTTAAAGCGTTTTCGCGCATCACAATGTGTTTATTGTTTGGTCATCAAACATTTATTGTTTAATAAATATTTAAATAAGATACATGGTTAGAAAGCCAAATAAATAACCTTTCTAATGGTTTAATTTTATTCCAAATAATGCTTAAATAAATCGGTAAAAGCTCCAGTTGGGAAGGAAATATAACTCATTTTTTCTTTTCTTATTTAGCGCTTATGCACACCACCGTGTGTTTATTGTTTTGGTCATCATGACTAACTGAGCAAAATTAAATTATCATTTTAACTTTTCATAGAACAACTGGAACAATTGTGTAAACAATTAAGAATGGTGTGATTAATGTATTGGCATAACAATCGATTGAGTAATTAACAAACACGCATGTATCTATAAAAAAATAATAACACCTGCAAACGTGCTAGTGATAATTCGAACAATACATTATAAGTGTTTGTTTGTTTTCTTCTCGGTTTCAAGGTCGGCTGATTTAGTATTTTAATCAGTTAAAATTGTTGACAAAATCGAAATGCAATGATTGCTCTCATTACCAAGTTAGTTGCAGCAAAACGTAATTGTATGTAACCTTTTCAGGATTTGCGTGGGTTTTCGTGTTTTTAGCTGCTTTTTTTTTTAATGTTTTGTTCTCAAACCAAGATGTGTGAAATTGGGATGAAAAAAGATGACCGATGTTCGTGCTTAAAAACTACCTAAATACAATTTCAATATGTATGTTATTACTTGCAATCATCAACAGGTACTGTACTGAATAAGTGAGAAAATAAAGTTTACCCTTTCATAAAGGAGTTTGTTTTACCCTTCCATAAAATATACACGCTGATCCAAGAACTTTTCTTTTTTTTTAAAAATGGCCAAGTTAAAAAATGTTTTTCTTTTGTTAAAATCAAAGTCATAAACCATTTAAAAACTACCCTAAACACAATTTCAATATGTCTGTTATTACTTGCATCATCAGCAGGTACTTTGTAAGTGAGAAAAAAAAGTTTACCCTTCCATAAAATATACATGTTGATCCAATAATTTTTTGTTGTTTTTTTAAAAATGGCAGAGTAAAAATATTTTTTGGCTAAAATCAAAATCATAACCCACTTAAAAACTACCCTAAACACAATTTCAAAATGTATGTTATAACTTGCAATCATCAACAGGTACGGTTTAATTGAGAGAAAAATGTTCACCCTTCCATAAAATATACATGCTAATCCAGGAGAAACAAAATCACGTTCAAAATGGCCAAGTAATAAAAAAATGTTTTTGGTTGAAATCAAAGTCATAACCCACTTAAAAACTACTCCAAACGAAAAGTGCATATGTTTTGTATGATAAACAAAGATCGACTCATATATAAAAAGCGTGAAAGGCGTATAAAAACAAACAAACAAAAGACTGCACGAACGTCGGCCATCCTTTTTTTTCATCGCAATTTCACGCTTCCTATCAGGTTTGAGAACAAAACACTAAAAAAAAGCAATTGAAAACTTGCTAAAAACACGAACAACCCACGCAGATTGGAAAAGGATACTTACAATCGGTGCATAGAATTACCGGAATCCACCTATTTACCGGAATCTACCTGAATTACCGGAATCCACCATAGAATTACCGGAATCGACTTTTTAATTACCGGAATCCACTAATTATGATCTAAATTGGCATAAATGTATAGTTAATTAAGTAATATATTAATGAATATGTGTTTTTGTGACATTAATTATCGAAAGATACCGTAATATGACCTGAGAATGACCGAAATAGACTATGTTATAAAAAATGTATTAGCGAAAAATAACGGAATACACCAGATAATTTGCCTGACAGAAGTAAATATTCTTACCATTACACTGGGAATTGATGTTATTAGTATTAAACTAAATGCATAAGCTATTGTTTTATTATTAATGTAAATACTGATTTATTAAAGGGACACTTGAAAATCTTACAAATTGAAAACCTGTGTATTAAATCTTGTCGCGTTTAGCACGTGCCGTTGCTATTACAGCACGTGTTATAAGTATGGCCATATGCATCTGCATGCCTTGTATATTACATCATCATGTCACTTATTTTCCGCTATAAATGTTTTAAGATATGTCACTTATTGCTTCTTTTTTTTTAATGCACAGGCGTAAATCACTGTTACAAGTATATATACATCTTTCTCATTTAACTCATTCTACTCAAAGTTCTCAAAATTATATAAACAAAACAACAACAATCAAAGGGTTACTGTAGTCTTTGGTGTATATATAACACATCTTCAATTAATAGCATAATGTAAAGACATTGTTAATGGAAACAAATAATCAGCTGCTAATTATAAAATTACTATCAAACTGTTAATTGCTTGTTCACACAAGGGGCTATTAAAAACATCCTGCTCACATGTAAAGGTGTCGGTGTCCTTTGTAAAGTAATTAAAAAAAATGAAATAATTTACTTCATTCTTGATTTCATAATCGACTTTTGCATCTAATATTGTTAGTTTGACACAAAATTAGAAAATATTGAATAACATTTTTCAGTACATAATAATAATAAATCTATTTGTTGTTTCTAATTTATTAATTCCTATTATCATTAATTTATATATAAATTATATTGCATTGATGGTCGTTCTATCCACACATCTACCATACATCTACCTAAATGAAAATAAGAAATATGGAAATGAATGAACTATATCTATAACTTTTCGGTTCTGTATAACACTAACACAATCTGATTACTTATTGGTAAATTTATAATAATAAGTGACAAGAAGTAATTATCTTACTCAATTTATTCAATTCCTATTATCATTATGGTCGTTCTATCCATACATCTACCTAAATGAAAATAAGAAAATATGGATTCTTCGGGGTACCAGGGATGTCTACAACAAGAAAATTTGACGACGAATTCGACAGGCTACTGCAGTTTCATCCAGACTCACGTCGGCGGTAACGACATAGATTCGAATTCACCAGCACCAGACATTGTCAATAGGATTATTGACATAGTTCTTAGATTGAAGGCTGCTGGCGTGAAATGGGTGTTTGTCGGCTGTATTGCCGAGCGAGGAAATGTCAGAAACACAACTGTCGCACATTTCAATCAAGTGCGACGAAGTGTTAATAAGAGGCTGCGGGTTATGTTGCAGGAAGACTTCATCAATATCATGAAGAAACTGAAGTTCCCTCGCCATTATTACGCAGACTTGGTTCATCCTGGAGCCAAAGAACGTGGCATGAGAATCTTGACATCTGTCATTCATAGATGTTTATTATCTACCAGGAAATAAATGCTGTATGCATTATAAAGGCCCTTTTAAGGGCTAAATAATATTGTTCGAAAGAACATCTCAAAATTGTCAATAACCAAGGCCTTTTTAACAATATCAATAAAATTATACTGTATTTATTATTATGACACATGTAAAAGAGGTCAAAAACTAATGCAAACAACATCATCATCCGTAAATGAAATTTTATTAGCAATTTATTTATTAGCAATATTCATAAAATACAAAAAAACAACTAATAAATATATAAAAAACAACATATTTTATAAAGTATATATCATTATTAGTACATTATCTTTAGTCTTCTAATACTGTAACTAATGTATTCTATCAATATTTTATAATATATCAGTTATACAAAGTGGATTCCGGTAATTCAGGTAGATTCCGGTAAATAGGTGGATTCCGATAATTCTATGCACCCCTTACAATTACGTTATGCAGCAACTAACCATGTTGTTTATAATGTCTTCAACCATAAAACGCGATAAATCATGGAGCGAAATCACATTGTACATTCTAAAACATGGCGGCTAAAGTGAAGGTTAATGACCGAAGTATTCCGAATGAGCAGGGTTCGACACTAACGGTAGTCCGAGACCACCAGAATTTGCCTCGGACTACCTAGACCTCCAAGCTGAGTAGTCCCGTGGACTACCTACTTTTGACAAAAACAAATAGACATAATTGTTAACTTAGTAATAAAACATAACAAATAAAACAACTTTATTATAATGTTTCACCAAGTTTGTTAAATCTCCTATATCCAAAGTTGTTTTCAATTCGAAAACGTAATGTTTTTGTGGCAAAACGCTTTTCACAGACATAACTGGTTTCCGATATGAATGTAAATCTACAAAGCCGAGTCCCAGCGCTTGCTCACGACTGCTACCCATTTTTTACGACAACTGTAAATTATAACAATGCCCCGGATTGTTTTGCGAGAAAAATTCAAACATTTTTAATACACTCAAAGCACTCATTTATTAATGCGATTTGATGAGGTATTCAGTGTATTTCATTGATAAAGTATGAAATTAACGTATATGGATGTGCATCTTTCCCAAAATGCGTTGCAAACTTAGCGATATGCTTCTTTTTTCATGTGTCACCGGTTTTCACGATTCCAAAAAGAAGGCAGCTCACAAGAAAAGATAGGACCGAAAATATATTTGTTCAGTTCTGAATATATGTCATTGATATACATGTACAGTCCTTGCACTACTGCATAAATATTCAAAAACAAGACCAAGTGGACTTAAATTTGGGGCAAGTGAGGTTTTGGGCAGGGTAATTGCCCTTTGAAAATACACTTGCCCTGAGGCCGGGAAAATGGATTTTAAAAATATTTCCAAAAACTCCGTTCTGAAACAGCTATATCCCTGAGAGAGCTTTCTAATTTAAATAAGGCATTAATTTTGCAACTAAAAATCATCTCAGAATTTTATAAAAATAATAAAGACGGGACGAATCGTTTGACTGAAATGGTCATATACAACGAATGCATTTCCCATAGGCCTACATTAAAGCCTTTTGGCCTTCAATCCCTGTTTCTAAATAAGACTGCTGAAAAAAACACTAACTTTTCATAAAGAACTATCTTATATACACTCAAAAATGATCAGCAAATTGGAAATAATGTAATGCTTTCAGCCTCTAATACTTCACTGAAGGTGTCACCCTAGAATGGCAGTAAATAGATTGTACTTTATTTACTTTTTTTTACTTTTTGTAAATATACCCTCAGTACAGTTTTATCAATAAAATTGCAAATTTCAATCAAAATATCCTAAATGAACCTGTTTTATGCTGAAAATTTAATATTCAGATGTTTTATGGGGATTTGTTATGATTTTGGTAATTTATTCTAATCAGAATCTATCTTACAATCTGACTATATGCCCTAATAGACCCTATACTTTTTCAACCAATCAGACGCCCCAAAACAATAGCGGTTTAATACTGTATCTGAGCTAAAAGAAAATGGTGTTTGAATTAAATGGCTCATCCATGTATAATGATGAAAAACATAAAATAACATGTAAGGACCAAGGTGTGTCTGTGATCATTTTAAGTTGTTACGGGCTGTTTGGAATGATAGGAAGATGTAGATACTGGTTTTATCTGACTTTAAAAGACTGCCAGACCTTGCAGAGTAAGGCCAACAGGCAGATGTGCGACTTATGAAATTAATCAATACCGAGATAGAATCCGTCTTTTTGGTGTATTTTTGTCTTCTGTTTCCTTCGTTACTAATATTTCGTTTGGTTAAAATCCCTTTATTCTGAGGTTTATATTTTAAAAACTAGCCGGACTACCAAAATCTGTGCAGGACTACTTGATTTTGAAAGTTGGTAGTCTCTACGGACTACTTGGGGAAAAAAGTTAGTGTCAAACCCTGATGAGTCGACGACAAGTGAAACACTTCAGTCCGAGACCAGTCACTTTAATTATCAGCCCAGCCTGCGCTTAATTTAATCGACCTTATTTGCCCAGAACAATAGTCAATATCTGCAAGTAAGACATGCATGATACGATCTTGGTCTGTGCTAGATTTTTTGTATTGAGCTTTAGGAAAATGTTCCAGTAAACCCGTTTATTTTCACCTACTCACAACTGAACTGTACTGGCAATTATCTCGGAGTAGGAAATGTTTTGACTGTTGACACTGTTGTGAAATTTATGAACAACATATTCATCGATTGACAAGCCTGTGAGCGAAAATTAGCACATACAGTATATATTTCATATCGCAAAGATTAAGCATACTTTAATACAATATCGTTAAAAACATTACCTGCTTGCATGGAACATTATTTCTCTTCACATCGTGAAAGATCAATTTGTGTTTTACCAGCATTACTCATTGGCAACTTTCGATTAGAAAATTCAGTGTTCTCCGTTCGGAATCTTCGAATTGTTCTAAAGCGCCTCAAAGTTAGAACAGAACAGACTTTATGAGCATGTAATTATTTTATTAATTATTAAAATTATAGCTAATTATTCTGCATGAACTGCCTTTCTTTCCATAAATTTAAACTATTATAGAGACCGCTAGCTTGTTTCTGTTAATCTGAGAGTAAGTCAGGGTCTTCCCCCAGGCCATTTTGTAACCGGAGGCCCCGGGTTCAATCCTCCGTGGTGCCACTGAGTTCCGTCGGTGTGTTCTTGGGCAAGACACTTTACCTTAGCCTCGTCCGTCGGACGGGGACGTAAACCGGGCGGTCCCGTGTATCGGTCTATCTTCCGAGCACGTTAAAGAACCATAGGAATCTATTCGATAATAAGAGTAGGGCAGGTTCCCGGATTTCTATGTATCCTTCCCCTCTCTCTGGGGCGGCTATAAATAACCTATACTGTGTTGATGAGCCGTTAAACAACATTCAATTCAATTCCCCCAGGCCATTACAGGCGCGTATCCAGGCATACGCACGTACGCCAATGCGTACAAATCGTCAGCAAAAGTGAAAAAAATAAAAGTTCAAAATGCCATATTAACGCTGAAATATAGCTTGAGAACGCATCATTTGCCTCCTAATTTTCAAAATTTTCTTGGGGGAGGCGCCCCAAACCCCCACCGGCGGGAGACATTCACAGTCAACATAAACACGCATTGAAAACAAAGAACAAACACAAAGTAAATGCAATCAAAGTATGCGATACCACACCAACAAAAAACTTTTTACAAATTGCTTGCGATGTCAACACCAAGGTTGTGGGCGCTAGTGTTTGTCAGGTCTGTAGGGTCTGTCATGGCATGTCACTTCTACTGGTATACAGTACAGTGTCAATGACTATATATACATTTAAACTTAATGTGCATGTTTTGTGATTTATCTATTGACACTCCGCCACTATGCTTTCCTCCTTGATTGTGCGATGACCGGGCAGATTGTGGACCCTATGATTACGTCTTCCAAAATCCTCATAGGACGTTAATGTTTGAAGTTTGTCTTACATCTTGTCCTGTCGTACCCTTAACGATTTGTTCTCTTGTTGCTCTGGCTTCTGCCAAGTCACTGAGTATTTGTTGTGTGGATTTCTAGGCTTTTTTAACACGTTCATGATCATGTATGTGTTTTACTTATGTTGCCTATTAATGTTGCATTGTTTGTTAGAGAGTATAAACTGGTGGGGTTATCTGTATTTACACTGATCAGTTTTATTGGGACGACAATAGGGTAAGAGTGAGGTTTGGTGCACTCTAGGACTTGGTTCAAACCCCTTCTTCTACAGACCGTTCCAAGGCCCTGTTGTCAACCTTTTATTATTGTGATGTCATATCTTGCCTTTTATTCATCTTTGTAGTTGTTGTTTGTTTCTGTGCGTGGTTATGGGTGAGTGTGGTCCTTGAATGCTACATTTCCTGTTCGACTTTTATATCTACTTTGCCAGTTCGCCTGTTATGATGTCCTGTTTTGTGTAGTTGGCATGCATGTGAGTTCATGTTTTCAGTTATAAAACCTGGGGCATCCATTTGCCTTTCCTTCAGTATTTCTTATATAAAAAATCAGTGTCTTTATATCATTGATATATTCAAAGATGCTTTCTTTGGATTTGTAAAACTGTCTGTATGCACTGATAGTTCCTGTCACGACAGTCTTCAATTCAATAAATAATTTGAAACTGATCCAAAGACAATGCGGTTTCAACATAAATTTGAAATGCACAATTATAAGTATTTGCTACAAATACAACCGTTACTTGTCTGATCCAATACTCACCTGATCCATAACTAGTCAGATCCCATACTCACCTGATCCATAACTAGCCTGATTCAAAACTCAACTGATCCCTCACTAACCTGATCTCAAACTTACCTGATCTCACACTAACTTGATCCCAAACTGACCTCATCCAAATCTCACCTGCTCCTTACACTAACATAATCCCGAACTAACTTGATCCTTAACTGACCTTATCCCAAATTTACCTTGTCCCAATCCCACATGATCCCGATCTTGCCTAATCCCCTTAACCGATCCCAATCTTACCTGATTCCATTAACCTGATCTCAAACTCACCTTATCCTTAACTAGTCTGACCCCAAACTCACATGACCCCACGTAACCTGATCTCAATCTCACTTAATCCCAAACTCAATTGATCTCAAGCTCACCTTATTCCAATATCGCCTGATCCCACACTAACCTGATCCAAAACTTGCCTGATCCCACAATAACCTGATTCCAAACCAAATATAAAAAACTAAAACGCGTTGTCTAAAATATTACAGGGAATACATTTTCTTTCATTCAAAGATGCTTTTATTGAATGTGTACATCTGTTAGTGTGTACTGATAGCCCCTGTAATGACAGCCTTCATCTCAACGACAAAATCTAGGGAAACAAATAGGCTGAGAAATATAACTTCTTGTCTTTCTGTAGTTACAGATCACGTTAATTACAGATCACGTTAATCGTTGAGGATGTGGGAGTTGAGGACTCAAATATTCGATTTCCGGAGTAGAATACAACCACTGCAAATCCCACTAGAGGCAAATCCCCACCCCACCCAACTCATGTTCATTTTGTCGTTTTTAATCATGCTCATTCAAGATCTTCATCATGACACCGCGTATGCAAACGTGGAAACGTGGCTCCATTGTAACTGGAGTGTCTACTACAGAATTTGCAGAAACTTTGCAGTTCTGCAGGTTAGAAGGTCCTAGTTTATCTTGATGTAAATGGAGGGTGAGCCTGGCATGTTCATTCCTGTTTGGCGCCATATAACCTTGCATGTGTTGGTGCGCCATAAACAATTCAGTTCAATCTATCAGGGCTACCGTTTACATAGACTTTGAAAAAACTTTGCAAAATTCTATTTTCGCGAGTAACCCTGATCTGCTTTTAAAATATAAAACTAATGTATACCACAATAGCCTAAATATACACTATGCATCGTGTAATACCCGAGAATATACACAGCATATGTTAGTTATTGTGGTATAAATACAATAGAGCATGAGTCTTGCATGAGTCTCGCTAACGCTCGTGCATTATCTCCCCGTACACGTGCAAAACTCATGCTCTATCCTTTACATAGGCATAGCTCTAATGATTTTCCTTTGTTCTTGATTATGATATAATTTTCATAAACCTGAAGGTCTGAGCCTAAACCGTGCTATAAATGCCGGTATATTTCAGCCGTGCTATAAATGACAGATTCGGCAGTTATACCATGGTCTACTCAATTAACATGTCGCCAGTTGTCAATCATTTATCCATTTCAACCAATCAAACCAGAACGATACCTCCGACAAACAACAGACGTGTATAAAGCACGTGCAACTATGTTATATAAACTATTGTCAATTTCCTCCGACATCAACAATAGGGCGGAGATATCTAAGTACTGGCGACATGTCAATTGTTGTAATGTTTACACACAACCTGTCAATCAAATATGTAAAACACGATACCCATTATCAAAACAGCACTCATTGACATTGGATTTGCCCAATAATATACACAGGCGATCGGCTGCAATAATCAAAACATGGGTCATGCTCATGCCGCGTGATAATGCTATTTCTTGATTGGATCGTGCTGTTAGTTTTACAGAAAACAGCAACGCCCTAAAACTTCTTGCACATGCGTAGTTGGATAGTAAATCAATACGGGGAACCCATGTGACTTTTGAATAACGTTCGCATTAGAAAACATGGCGAAGAAGTCCAGATCAGGTGAGTCTTGTCTGAATAACTTTTTTTTTATTATTTAACCGATTGCGATAAGGTAAAGTCTAAAGAAGACACCAACATAGTACCAACCCTCGATGCAAAGCGTCTGTCGGTTGTCTGTAGCCATTTGTTACTGATGCTCGAACAACTTTTTTCTCATGTCAAAACAAATAAGGATAACGTTTGCATTTTTTCATGATTTTCAGTCAAAAAGTTAAATCTACTCATTGTAGGAACCATTGGTACCTGTATTTTATCAACCATTAATTTTAAATTGTATGTTATATTATTACCTGATCTCCTATATAAATGCTATATCGTCATTTCTTGCTAATTCACTAAGGAAAAGACTGTTCCCGGTGAAAACGAACTGTTACCGGGCTTTAGTTTCGACTCAGCCCCTGCGAACTGATGACCATGGTTGACCATGCTTAGCATGGTTAAGCATGGTCAACCATGGTTGAACCAAGGGTGAAGCATGGTCAGCAGTGCTTTTGACCATGGTTAATTTCAAAACCATAGTTGGTAAGCATGGTCAATGTAATAACCATGGTCAACCATGCTCTCAGACCATGGTAAATATTGATGACTATGGTTGAGATTCTGACCATGGTTGTCTTTTAAAACCATGGTTTAAAAGCATGGTTTTTGGAAAAACCATGGTTTAAAAGCATGGTTTTTGGACAACCATGGTAACAACGATAATCTCAATGACCATGGTTGAGCTGGTGACCATAATTTTAAATCATCCAGGCCTCCTCAACTAACAGCTCAGCCAGGGTTCTCCCCAGCATTTTGTTCAGGCACTGACACAGACAGCGCGCTTTTGGATTTCGAATGGTGGTCAGCAGGAGTCTATTCCCCACCCTTCCATTTTTTCTCCATATAATTCTAAGATACACCATCTGCTCTGAGCAGTCCAGATAAGACTACAGTATGTGTTTTACATAAGGTATATTAAACGAACATTTATTTGGTACTTTTAGGGAACTGTGTTTAACACAAACATTGGCAAATACTTTTTGGGATCTGGGGAACAATGGCCATTACTTTAAGGGATCTGGGGAACAAGGACCCCGCTGGGAGGGCCTCATGATTGAACCCTGAAAAGAACCTTCATTATTTAGTTGTAAAATGAATTATGCCTTATTTTAATTAGAAGGCACTCTCAGTGTTATTGTTCAAAAATGTTTTTTGGAAATATTTTTAAAATAAAATTTCTCAGCCTCAGAGCAAGCATATTTTCAAAAGGCAATTGCCTTGCCCAACGTTTAAATCCACTTAGTGTATTTTAGAACTTTTAAATGCAGTTGTGTAAGGCCTGTATATCAATTAAACATTCAGAACTAAATACTTTTTCGTTTTTTGGAATCGCGAAAACCGGTGACATATAAAAAAAAAAGCATATCGCTAAGTTTTGTAACGCTTTTTTTGGGAAAGATGCACATCCATATATGTTTAATTTCATTCTTCACTAATGAAATACACTGAATACCTCATCCAGTCGCATTAATAAACGAGTTCTTCGAGTGTATTAAAAAAAATCGCATTTTCTCGCAAAACAATCCAGGGCCGCTCATTGTTATGATGATACGATTGTTTGGAAAAAAAGCATATCGCTTATTTTGTAACGCTTTTGGGGAAGATGCACATCCATATACGTTTAATTTCATACTTTATCAATGAAATACACTGAATACCTCATGTAATCGCATTAATAAACGAGTGCTTTGCGTATATTCAAAAAGTTCGCTTTTTTTCGCAAAACATTCCAGGGCCGCAGATTTCCGTGTGTCCCTTTTAAACTGATACTGAGCGAGAAATTAAAATGATTTAATGATATTGTTTGGTGTGGAAAACACATGTTTAATATTGTCTGTGATTCAGGCCAATATATCTAGAATCAGCGAGTTTTATTCAATAGAACGCCACCCGTGTAAACGGAATCATAACGGTTATAACGACGTGTGAAAATCACGTGACGTCACCGTTTAAAAAAGAACGCTGCACCGTTTCAAAAAGAACGCTGCACGCTGACTTTGCATGACCGCAAAAGCAGAAAAAACAACATCCGTAAGTATTTTGGAGCCTACACTAATCATATGTCATGCATATAAACAAGTTAATATGTAGATATATAGTCTTCCACGAAACACGAACGCATCAATTCCTTTTTAAGATTGAGGAAATCGTATGCTGAATATAACGTCATCAGTTTTCGCGAATGTACGGCGATCGTTAATTTGCAGACATTTAGCGATGGAAAACAGCCCGTTACAATTAAATAAATGCATTATTTTATGAATGAAACCAATTGGGTAAACTGTTGGGTTTACAAGCATAAATTCTAATGGATTTTGGAACTGCGACTTGAGAAGTGTAGACCGGCTTGGACCGGTCGTTTCACAGCAGCTTCCGGTTGCCCGTTTCCAGATTCTGAGTGAGATATCTTGTACAACAAAGAAGTTTATTCATATAATCATATATTAATCAGGATTTTAAAGAAAATGATTTGATACAGTTTCAAAGTATGCATGCCATTTTGCTGATGACGTTCAACTCGATCTTTTTAAAAGTTAATGTTTACATTTTATTTTGGTTGCCTTTATATTTCGATAGGCTGGAAAAGCTAAACAAGTATGCTGCAAAAATGAAGACCAGAACGATAAAGCCATGGACCAGAATACTTCTCGGGTCTTTGTACCTTCTACCTGACCAAAGTATGAAGGTATAATAATTGTTTTCTAATATGAAATAGGCACTACCTATGTAACGGGCAAAGCAATTTGATCGCATGTACACTTTTTAGCCATCTCTATTTAATTTTAAAGGTCAGAACTAACTATAAATTTGATCAGATCTTAAAGTCAGGAAATAGTTATAGATAGATCTTTGCACAAGTATGTAAATAAATATATTTGTAAGGCCTAATAAAATAATACCCTTGTTTACTGCAACAATAAGTAATGGGTAGGAAGGTCAGCTTTTTGTTTTATTTTGTATCTGTAATAAGACTTTAAGCTTGAGAACAATAAGATACGGATAGATTTGAGTGCAGACTTTATTTGATCTTTTCCTTTACACAGAAAATATGCGCAAGCATTTCTGGTGCAGTTTTGTGTGAGTCGGTGTATTTCAATTTTCGGGGGGCTAACAAACTGAACAGTTTTCGGAAAAAATAGATTTGTTTTATTCTCATAAAAGATGTCGGCAGCATTTTAAAGGAGATGGTCCGGTCACGGTGAACACATGTTTATTTGTAATCCGAGCCTTCTCTGACCGAACCACTGTAGATAATCTCAAAGAATCTAGCAACATGTTTATTATTTATTCTAGCATGTCCAACGGAATGTAAGTGTATACATAAAATTGAAATATATCAAGGTTCTGTTTGTTGGCATAAATACCCATCAAAATACATAGTATGTTTTTTCTATGTTTAATGAATGAGACTCATAGGTAGTGGTAAGTAGGTAGTCATGGCCGTTTAACCCTTTTTTGCATCGGTCCGTATAAGGCCACTTCCCCACCCAAATTACTTTGAAAATCATGCAGTTAACTGTGAAAATGTCATTTCCCAGTCGTGGATCTTTCCCACATTCTAGGCCAAAATGCCCCTTTCCAGACCTCAGGGCTCTTTTAACCTATTTAACAGGGGCCGAAATTCGGCCTCTTCCAAATTACAAAAACCTCTTTTTTCCCTTGGGGTAAAAAATTCCCATTTAAAAAAAAACAACGAATGTATATATATTTATTTTTTTGGTAATTAAGTGACATACTTTACATAGTTTGTATGTTAAAATAACTCAGTTGTAAAACCTAATCAATATTTTACCTAAAACTACATTTTAATGAAGTTTCCCCTTGATTTTTTTCCCCAAAACAACGAAAATCACGCTATTTTTTTCCCAATTTGGACAGTCTCGCGCTTATTTTCCCTAAATTCAGCAGGCCTAGGCCTTTTCCAAATTTTCTTGAAAAAAAGACCTGTATCTAGTAAAAGGCTCTGGTGGTGTTGAGGATGGGGAGGCAAGTTTATTTTCATATCTTAAACTGTTATTAGTGAAATTTATTTTTTGTTATCTGTTTAGAGTTATTGAGAATATTTAATTGATCTTTGTTACCTGTTATCAAATTCTTACTCCAGTCCACATCCATTCCATACAAAATTAAATTAATCATTCATTGTATCAAAGTACTTTGACCGTTATCTAGGCAGTGCCTGTTTCATATTAAAACATTATTGTTAATTTTTTAACTTTCGATTAAGGTAAACATATATATATTTGTCTAGCCTTTTCCTTATTTTATGTAGGATCTCTTTACTGGAAACACATATTTACTAAAATAAACTCTTCTTAATCACAATTACTGGTATCATATTTTGTTATAAGGGGTCGAAATTCGACTCATTCCGTCTCAAAAATGTATTTTATTGCAGTAAACCTCACCTACTTGGAACCCATTTAAAATTCGATGGAGAACCCGGAAATCTCGCCGTGTTTTGAACCTGTCCTTTTTAACCAGTAAAGAGATTAGTCTCCCTTTATTATAAGTACAACTTTGTTTTTTCTCGAGGTTTAGCGAATGTGAATTTTAGAAACCCTGACAAGAAATATGCAACAGAGCTGCGTTAATTTGTTTGTTTATTAAACGAAAACATTACACAGCAAGGTCACTTAATTCGTATTTTCCGTAAAAATAGCGGAGAATAAGGCCAGTGACCTGTAATAGTCGCACGTCGTAGAGAACGCTAACGCGCTGTGGAAACTTTCATTACGACGTGTGAATCTTACGACCTATACCGATTACGACGTGCGAAACGTACAATCTACACCGATCACAGACGCTTCAAAATTGAAGCGCTTCAGAGTCCTAGAAATACTGAAAAACATATAGAAAACTCCTAGGTACTTCATAAAAATGAAAGCATTCTTCAAAATTAATTATTTCTGTTAACAATGGAACGCCGGTAAGTTACTTTTGGCTTTCAACTGTTAATCACGTCTGCGTGACTTCACCGTGAGACAGGAAGCTGGTCAAAAATTCGACCGGAAGTTTCAAAATGGCGCCGTCCGCGTCGTCTGCCATCTTGGAGACAAAATTCAAGTTTGATGCACTACGAAAATGAAAATTAGCAGCGTTAGTTAGTGAGTATTTAACATATTCATTCCCATGCATACATGTACATACGTGTAACCTATAGTCGGGCTTCGCCCGACCTGCCTTCGGCAGGTCGAGCTTTGCCCGTATTAAAAAAGACGGCTGGCGTGGCGCAGTCGGTAGCACGGCGGATTTGTAACCGGAGGCCCCGGGTTCAATCCTCCGTGGTGCCACTGAGTTCCGTCTGTGTGTTCTTGGGCAAGACACTTTCCCCTTAGTCTCGTCCGTCAGATAGGGATGTAAACCGGGCGGTCCCATGTATCGGTCTATCCTCCGAGCACGTTAAAGAACCATAGGAATCTATTGATACTAAGAGTAAGGCAGGTTCCCGGATTCCTATGTAACCTTCCCCTCTCTCTGGGGCGGCTCTAAATAACCTATACTGTGTTGATGAACCGTTAAACAACATTCAATCAATCTTCTATTAAAAAAAATGGTATTGGTTAAAAAAAAAAGTAACATAAATGCTTGCTGTCAGAAGAATCATGTACTTACCCAAGATTATGTATTTATAGTTAAAAAAAGTGTTAAGTTGAAAGCATATACAAAACATGATGGTAAAATGGCCCTGAACACTCGTCCTATGGCATCATCTCACTGTAGACACTTGCACCAGTTACACACAAAAGGGTCTAGCTCTAAATCTGTTTAAAGGTTTTCTTAAACAATTTAAAGCTATATTTAAGGCAGCAGATCATACTTAAAAAACACATGATGTCACTGTTTTATGAAAAACTTATTTTCAGATTTCAGTTTCTTGGAGAGGCCAAAAACGACATACGTGCAGATGGTGCGGGACGAACTATTGCAGTGCATAGATCAAAGAAAAAAACCTGGCCCTATACCAAACTGATCACCAAGGAAGAATGTTTGGAGACGCTATACGGCCTGCTGTTTTTACTGTGTGTCAGAATTTAATAAATTTAAAAAAGAAGTTATATTTAATTAGCTATATATAGCTCTAATGGCCACAGGCCAGAGATTATTGCATGAGCTTATGCGATAGGGCGTTGTCTGCTGTCTGTCCTCCAATTTAAATTGTCTTAAATGTTATCGAATCCCACTATTATAATCAAAACGGGTAGGTAAACATATATGGTATAGTAATACCACTGGATATCAGGGCAATTCCACTTGATTATTCCAATGGAAATATCACTAGTATTCCACTGGTATTTCCACTGGGTTAATAAGATTATTCCAGTTGAAATACCACTGGTATTTCCACTGGAATAATCTAGTGGAATTGCTCTGATATTCAGTGAATTCCACTGGTATTCTAGTGGAAAAATCAAGTGTATGCTCTGGAATTCCAATGGTATACCAGTTGAATTCCAGAGCAATTCTGTTTGATTATTCCAATGGACGTCCACTGGAATTCACAGGAATATTTTTACCAGGGAACTGTCTAGGTTAACGCCAGCAGTAGCCAAAATAGCCAATGGCTCTTATTTGTTTTAATTATTTGAAAAAGTTGTGTTTTTTTGCATTATGTTTGAAAAGTTCATTAAATTAAAGAGTATAGTTTCATTATTTTTGGATTTTTGGCTACTAAGTGCCAACCTAGACTGTCAGTTATAGTTAATATTTTTCCTCAAACCTGTAACCTTAAAGGAGAATAGAAATTGTTAACTCAACTTTTTGTCTGTCAATTATAGTTAACCATATAACCATGGTGAAAAAAACATGGTTGGCCATGGTATAAAGAATGACTGACTGGCTAAACCATGGTTGACCTTGGTTTGACCATGGCTGATCCTGGTGTGACCATGGTTTTGACCTTGGTTGACCATGGATTCGACCTTGGTTGACCATGGTTTCGACCTTGGTTTCGACCTTGGTTGACCATGGTTATGTTTTATAGCAAGCATGGTAATTCATGGTTGACCATGGTCATAGTTTGACCATGGTTTTCAGCTTTGGTGCCATTTAAGGTTTTTGTTAAACCATGGTTATACCAAGGTTGACCATGGTTCAGCAACCATGGTCAACCACGGTTGAACCATGGTCAACCATGGTTTTGAAGGACTCCATTCGCAGGGGTGTTTCCCTCACGGTAAACGTTCGTTGACTCTCCTCACGGTCAGATAATCGGACTCTCCTCAAGGTTTACCGCCACCAATTACATGTAAACCTCCGAGGTGTAGTCGAATATAGTTTCTATAATAAAAAGTAATCCCTCCTTTTTCGATGGAAATGGGCATTATAAGTAGGGGGAAACTGCCCATTTCGATTCGATTTTGTGGTTATATGTATAAGAAGCGCATTAATAGATTTTACTGGATCACTGGTGAACATTTTCGAAATTTCGACTCTATGCTTACACTTCGTGAGCAATGAAAACAGTCGATCAATGAAAACAGCTGGTACCTTGACCTGTTTAGTAAACAAACAAGAACTTTCTTACATGTCTTGTGACCCCACGTTTTCTGGTGATTTTTCAAGTGGAAAAATAGTTTTCTATATGAACATTACACTGCTGCATTATCCATACTTGAGTTGAATTTGCAGCAAATCATTAATATGTGACACTTTAACATTGGTGTCTATGGGGAAAATAATTAGTGCTTTCATACCTGTAAGAGATGCGTGCAGTAATTAGGCCTCGCTCAGATTCGTACCTAGGGACACTTTTCCGATTACAGTTGGTAAAATAAGCTCAGAAATAAGTTTTCCATAGTTTATTACATAAGTTTTGAGCGTTTTTAGTCCCCATTTTTGTCTATAAAAGCCGTAATTTTGAGTTTCATTTTTTTTCGTGTTTAAAATGACGTATTGGTGAAGTGTTTGCAGTTGAACTATGTCCTTTTGATATCAACATGTAGGGTTGCATGTTTGCAACATGTTTTCATGAATTAAATCTGCATGAAAACAGGTTTGGTAGGCATGAAACCACTAAATCTTTCCCCTATCCCCCTAAAATAGGATACTGTGAAAAATGAAGATTTGTGTAAAAGGTAAAATATTATTCCTTATCATTCAAACTCGACTTGGTAGCGTTCAGCTAGTATCAATTCTGATTTTAGCTGTATTTTTGGCATTATTAAGCTCGTATTCGCTACTATAATTAGGTACGGTACCACCAATTTTGAAGAATTTGACTGAAAAATCAATTTTGGCATGAAAATCGACATAAATTGGCATATTCATCGTCCTAATTGTACCTAACATGCATATTTTATTTATGTCCATTGAATGTTCTAAACATTTGATCTATTTAATATGGTGTATTGACAAGAAATGCCGTTTGGTATGACAATTCAGATAGTGTAAAATTTAAAAAAAAATCTCTGACTTTTGTCGATTTCAGACTATTGTCCTTGGTATTCACAAGACCATATCTAGGCAAATAATCATTCGATTTGCATGAAGTAGGTGTTTTTAAGCTTGTTATGAAAATGACAACACAACATCCTCATTTAAGAAACATCTGAACATGTTTTCTCCTCTTATAGGTTTACCACCACCAATTACATGTAAACCTCCGAGGTGTAGTCGAATGTAGTTCCTATAATAAAAAGTAATCCCTCCTTTTTCGATGGAAATGGGCATTATGAGTAGGGGAAAACTGCCCATTTCGATTCGATTTTGTGGTTATATGTATAAGAAGCGTATCAATAGGTTTTACTGGATCACTGCTGAACATTTTCGAAATTTCGACTCTATCCTTACACTTTGTGAGCAATGAAAACAGTCGATCAATGAAAACAGCTGGTACCTTGAGCTGTTTAGTAAACAAACAAGAACTTTCTTACATGTCTTGTGACCCCACGTTTTCTGGTGATTTTTCAAGTGGAATAATAGTTTTCTATATGAACATTACACTGCTGCATTATCCATACTTGAGTTGAATTTGCAGCAAATCATCAATATGTGACACTTTAACATTGGTGTCTATGGGGAAAATAATTAGTGCTTTCATACCTCAAAGCACAGACATATTAATAAACAGATAGGAAACTTCCCATCTTAACCAATGAAGTAACCAAAATATCACGTGGCACCCTAACTTTTCCTTCTATCTTCTCTCTCAATTATTCACCGATTTTGATGAGAATACATTCAAATGATTCATAGTGAATAGCAAAATGGTTTTATAATAATTTATGTTTATTTTGAAAGTAAAAAATTGTATAAAAAGATGTTTAAAATTAAAAATGTCATAAATTTTCACTTTTCTCTTAAAAATCAAGGTTTTGACATAGTCAAAGTTTCCGTCAAACTCCTTTTTTATTCTAAATGTAAGAGAAAGAAAAATACTATCATTGGAAAGAAAATTAAATTTGTGATGGTATTTGGCATCAATGAAACTTGTATCTATACAACTCTTCATAATATATGTGTTTAAAGTTGGGAAATCATTTGTGAAATTTTCGCACTGTGCCACGTGAAATTTAGATAATTTTCGTAGTGTCCAATCTATTTGTTATTAGGTTTGTTATTAGGTCTGTGCTCAAAGTCAGAGGCGGTACCTATTTGATGGGAGGAGCTAACGCTACACGATTTACCGGAATGGAGTTGATTTAACGAAACGGACCGAAACTGAGATATGAATTACCGAAACGGAGATTGTTTTGATGATTTAAAGACTAATACACACATGTCAGTCCAGTGATTTAAGTTTATTACCTCTCTGGTCTTCTTCTTCTTCTTCTTCTTATTATCTTAATAGTATAATCATTATTGGGAAGTTATTTCTATATAAAAAATAATATTAAAACGTCTTTAAATAATAATTGTACCGCTTTCAGCAGAGTGGGTCAAGAATATTTATCGAAACTGAGTTCAAAAGAGACTAGTCTGGACAACGGTTGTGTATTAAAACCTTTAACGGGCCATAACTCCGCCAAAAATCATTCAGCTGGAATATGCACAACTAGGTTTGATACTGATCGTCCTTGCCAAGTTTCGTTGAAATCTGCCAGTGGTTCAGGAGAACTACTCTAGTCTGGAGAAAGTTTATTAAAACATTTAAAGGGCAATAAACCCCGCCAAATATATTTTATTTTTGATATATAATTAATAGTATAATCATTTTCGAGTAGATCTTACATTTAAAAAAGGGATGTTCCTCTTTAAATGATAATTATACCACATACAGTAGGATGGGCATAGCAGCTGGCGGATTATTTTTTTTCAAACGGAGATTGCAATTGATTAATTCAAGACTATGTACGAGTATATATTTAATATGTGTATGTTAGTTGATTAAGACTGAATGGATAGGAGACTTAAGTAAATGAATGAGTTGTTGCATGTGATGGAAAGAGAGAAATACTAATATTCATGTAGTTTGTTACATACTATCACCTGCTATATAAATACATTAGGTTCTTCCTCATCTCACCAGTGACAACTATGTATAGCTATGTATATTATGTAAACATGTTCTCGGGCCATATTTGGCTTAAATAAAGTTATGAACTATAATCTATACATTCACGCATATATACTCCCTAGGTAAAAGATAATCATGTTACAGTTGTTAGTTCTTTCTTACAGTCTCAGATTTTGCAGGAAAACAAACTGGATACTTTTTATTTTTGCTGAGTATATTTGCGATTAAAAACTGTTTAAAATGTATTAACAATAACATACATGATTGAAAATATTTCTTGAATTGTTACTTTCAAAAGTTTTATACTTATATATCGTGTCGATGTTGAAACACTAGTACCTCTACATAAGTACACATACCTATTACATGTACCTGCTGTCAACCTTGTATATATGTTTTGTATCCTTTAGTGTCTTGTGACCTTTTGGAATTTTGCTGAATAAAATATATATATATATATATATTGCCACCACCAGTTAGCATATCAAAGATGCTGCCTTGACACTTGTAATTTTCGGTCAACAACTTTTGAAGGACATGACAGGTTATAAGTACAGGTTTGTATTGAAAAAGTCGTCACCCACACACATTCACATTTTCTGGTTCTTACTTCTTCAGAATTGATAAGTAGAATTTTATACTCACCGAACATTTTCGGGAAACATATGCAAACTAACCATAACTCTATCTTCCTTAACATTAGAGTTTTTCCCTTTGTAATGTTATAATTCTTGTCCTGAGCAAAACTTAACAAGAGGTCAATGACTTTGAAGTTCTACTGATACGTTTTTAAATCTAGATCATCATTCCTGTGAAATTTCATGAAAAGCTGTCGAGTAGTTTCAGAGGAATAGTCGCTACACTTTTGTTCTATATAACTCTATGAAAAAAAAGATGGCCACTGGCAGCCATGTTTAATGTCGAATCAAAATAATTGTCAACAAGGACCAACATCATGTCATACTGATCATTTTAGAAAAAGTCCTATATCAATATCACATAGTTTTCAAGAAGTAGTCGCTACAAATTTGTATTTTAAAAAACTATTTTTAGCCATGTTGGCCATCTTAAATTTTCTGCAGACCTGAAACGTTGCTTGGATCAACTAGACATCAAGAGCAACATTGCTGAAAAGTTCCATGAAAATCCACGAAGTAGTTTCAGAGGATTATTCATACAAGTTTTTATTATATGAGTCTATGTAAACAAATATGGCCACCGACAGCCATGTTTAATGACGAATCAAAATGATTTTCGTCAAGGACCAACACCATGTCATGCTGACCATTTTAGAAAAGTCCCATATCAATATCATGTATAGTTTTCAAGAAGTAGGTGCTACAAACTTTTATTGTTTTTTAATCAATTTTTAGGTATGGCGGCCATCTTGAAATTCCGGCCTACCTGAAGTTTCGCTGGGATCATTTAGACATCAAGTGCAACACTCCTTCCTCATGCAAATCTGTGAAGCAATTTCAAAGGAATAGTTGCTACAAGTTTTTACTATATAACTCTGTGTAAATAAAGGTGACCGCTGGCAGCCATGTTTAATGTCGAATCAAAATGATTTACAACAAGGACCAACTCCATGCCATGCTGATCATTTTAGAAAAGTCCCATATCAATATCGCTTATAGTTTTCAAGAAGTAGGTGCTACAAACTTTTATTGTTTTTTAATAAATGTTTAGGTATAGCGGCCATTTTGAATTTTTGGCCGACCTGAAGTTTCGCTGGAATCAACTAGACATCGAGTGCAACACGCTTGTGAAGTGAAGCTTCATGCAAATCTGTGAATCAATTTCAAAGGAGTAGTTGCTACCAGTTTTTACTATATAACTCTATGTAAATAAAAATGACCGCTGGCAGCTATGTTTAAGTCGAATCAAAATGATTTACAACAAGGACCCACTCCATGCCATGCTGATAATTTTAGAGAAAGTTCCATATCAATATCAGTTATAGTTTTCGAGAAGTAGTCATTACAAACTTGTTTTTTAAAAATATATTTTTAGCTGTCTCGGCCATCTTGAATTTCCGGCCGACCTGAAAGTTTGTTAGGATCAACTAGGTATCAAGAGCAGCATTCCTGTGAAGTTCCATGAAAATCCGTCACGTAGTTTCAGAGGAGTAGTCGCTACTAGTTTGTATTATATAACTCTATGTAAACAAAGATGGCCACTGGCGGCCATGTTTAATGTCGAATCAAAATAGTTTTCAACAAGGATCAACATCATCGCATTCTCATCATATTAAAACAAGTCCCATATCAATATCACTTATAGTTTTTAAGAAGTAGTCGCTACAATCTTGTTTTTTAAAAATATATTTTTAGCTTTGGCGGTCATCTTGGATTTCACATCAACGTGAGTTTTTGTAAGGATCAACTAGACATCATGGGCAACATTCCTGTAAAGTTTCATGAAAATCCATCAAGTAGTTTCAGAGGAGTAGACGCTACAAAAAAAAGTTTACGGACAGAATGTCGGACGGACGGACGGACGACTGATCAGTAGAGCTAAACATAAAAACTACCAATGGGACTTAAAATGCCCGACGATTCTGGAATTGCGCAAGGGGTTAATCGATATAAAATATGCACCAAGTGTCTACGCAATTTGAGAATGTTTTGTGCAAAGTACGAATTTGTGTTGGGATTTGAAAAAGAATAAAGTGTTTTGAAATATATTTATTTATAACTGCATATGCTTATTTGTTTTACCCGTCTGTTATAAATTGATAAAATATATAAAAAAATATTTTGGTTTGGTAAATGATTAACATGAACTAAATTATTGAGAAAAAAAATTGAAGCCCTCAAACAATTTGTAAACCTCGGATTTATATTATTGAAATAAGGATACGTTATGGCTAAGAATATAAAACAGTGAAGCGCCAACAGTGGTGCAAACGCCGAATTGCAAATTCACCATTTTAACAGAAATATCTAAGTAAAAATTTAAAGGGATAATTCAAGTGAAATACATGACAGTTTTTATGGTTATTGTCATATCACAGTGTGTAATGACAACGAACATGTGTGCCAAGTTTCAAAGCTTTCCGACACTTCGTTTTTCAGAAATGAGGAAAAAATAAAATCTTTATCAGATGTCAACACACCAGGGGTAGCCAGTGTTTGTGATTTATGGCCTCTGGGATCTAAACAAACATCATACTTAGGACAGCCAATTAGCCACAGGGTACCTTATTATTACGATTGGAGAAACCCTTATTTATTTTGATCGCAATAAACAATCTGCCATAAAACCCAACATTAGCGACTGTTCTTTTAATTGTTTTTTGCATGGCTATATATTTATGTAAGTCCACCTTATAGTAGACCTAAAGAATTTGCTGAAAACTCTCTTTCACTACATGTGTATTCACGTAATACATAATCAAGATCAATATCACTATCCCAACTCAAAAAGTCTTCCTTACAGTATGACAATGATTGCGTTAAATGTCGACCTCTCATCTCCCATAACACATATTTGTTATGAAGTAATTCATTTATGTAAACTACGTAAGATTACTTTGAAAGTTTAACATGAAAGGGTCTTCCGACGCAGTTAATTGATTATACATTTAACGAAATAAACCCGCGTATATGAGTTCAAATGCCGATAATGATTAACAAAGTGCCGATAATCATATACGTTTGTTTGATCGATAAAAAGAACAAGGGTGTTAAAACAAGAATAATTAGTATTGATGAACCCATAATTAAAACCACAAACACCGCTGGACCGTAATTAATAGCATAGGCTGCATGATTCATTTTGACAGAATCTGCGTGTTTGTGCTTCTAAAAGTACCCAACTGATAAACTTCGATAAAGCGAGTAAATAGTAAATGGCGGCGTATTAACCACGACAGCATATTTGAGAATTATAGCGATAACAGAACAAACTTCGGGACTCTTTATTGAATGATCCTGATACGAATAAGTGATTATGCGTTTGTTTTTCATTTCAGTATATGTGTTGCCAACAACACTAAAACAGACCACTCGAGTTCAACGCTCTGTTATATGTTTGATGTTATTCTAGCTCACATACATGAGTTTCAGCTTAACATCGGTAAAAATATTTGTTTTTTTTGTAAGATCTAAACACTAATATTCCTGTTTCATGTAAAGCGATGGAAGAAAATTGGACTTGTAGACAATAAGGTTTTATATAAAAAAGTATGTCCTCTAAAATATAATTATTTTAAGTAACTGCTTTTGAATATATTTGGTTTCTCCACTATAAATGCATGGGTATGTTATGGTGGATGAAAAATTGTTTGGTCTGGCATAAACACAGAGGGTAAGATGTGTGACAGGAAACGTAGGATTTATTGTCCTTGTACAGCATCTTTCAAGTGTTTGTTGACTTTGTCTTGTTTTGATTCATCTTCGTTTGTTTCAAAATCGACCCAAGACTCGATCAACTTGCTCGCGGGAATTAGATTGTCGACAGGATCATAAGACCGGAAGAACTCCACATTCTCGACATCATTTGCATGACCGAGGACTTTCAAGATGATATTGAGTTCTTCTTCAGATATATACTTGTCCTTGTTTGTATCTACGATATCAAAAGCAATCTTCTCTTCACATTTTACCATCTGGCCATGGAATACCTTTTTATCCCTCGTACATTTGTTATCATAGGCAGCGATAAACTCTGATTCGGTAACTTCACCGGCTTTACCACTTACAATACATTCATTCCACCATGTGTCCAAATTTGTATAATTGTTTGACCGATTCAACTCAGAAAACTTGTTCCTGAAATATTAAACATAAACGAATTAAATGTATACCCGAATCCGCAATGGAATACATATAAGCCATTTTAGTATTTTCAGTTCGGTAGCTTAAGTTTGTATTGTTTGTAAAGGGAGTTAAGTTTTAAGATTTCTAAATATATATAAAATTGGTCTATACCATGGATTACCTCCACCAGTTGCTTTTCTTGTGATTGTGCTAGCATTCAAAATGGCTAGGTACGTCATGTAAACAAAGTTTACCCCTTGAAAGCGTATAAAAGCATAAGGAACCAAACGTTTAACCATTTTAATAATTAAACGCACATCATATTAGAAGAAGGTATAGCATATATGTATCCTTTCATTTAAGCAAATTACATGTCATACATGTTTTTAGATTTGATATCTACGAAGCAATAAGAAAAAAATATAAAAAAACGTGATATCTCTACAATAAAGTTGTTGCTATAAAGGGAGATAGTAAAATAACAATTTAAAGTTTTAAATAAAAAGCATTGAGCTATCTGAATTCACACAAATGTTACAATTCAAAGTTTCACATCAATTGTTTTGCGTCGCCTTCGCAGCATGGCAGATAGGTATAGATCGATTTGTCCGTCGTCGTTCGTCCGTCCGATAGCTTTAAAACTCGCACCTGCACTTAAAATTATTTAACCCATGTTCATGAAACTTCATAAACATCTTAATATCACCACAGGGAAAGTCGTTACACATGTCTAATAACTTCGACGTTTTATTTCGGCAAAGTAATGCCCCTTTTCATAAAACTTTAACATGCAGCCTGACAGGACTCGTACATTTAAATAAGCACATGGCAGGCGACAAACGTGTTCCGTGAACACCCTTCCAATTATTTGTTTAATATACGCAAAAGCCAAAGAAATACAAAAAGATCGGACAGGGAAAGTAGCATTCAAGGAGGACAGTCAACCACAAAACACAGAAACAAACACGCAAACAGACAAACAAGAAGGCAAAGGCAATATTAAATGCAAAAGACAAAACAAACACAAAAGGGTTGACAATAGGGCTACCGCCTTGGAACGGTCAGTGGCAAAGTAGGCCACTGGGGGTACACCATTGTTAAAAAGAAACTTGAAAAGCGTGCACTTATATTGTGTAAATTGAAACATGTGGCAAAATGAAACATTCGATGAACATTTGATCGGATTTATACATGTATATTGTTATTATGTTTAGACAATTTGTGTTTCAACTATAGACATGACATAAAAAGGAAATGCATAATCACTTATTTGTATCTTAAACGCTATAATACACCCTTAGATCCACGTAATATTTCAGATATATAAGATTTTTAGAAAATATGCCAATAAGGTATAATATTAACCCTTATGTTTACGCTCTTCTTCAATGGTATTTTAAAAATATATTTAGGACCCGTCCGCGGTGGCCTAGTAGAAAGCACGTGTTACACTGTGATAACGGGTTTTAACCACACTTCGGTGGGAGTCAAACCGATTCCGATCAATCGCGACGGCTTTAAATAAAGTAAGCTAGGGCATTACATACAACATACTGATAATGCATATGAAGGCATCCACAGCCTGACCATACACATATACCTACCTTGCCGCTTCTAAATCTGCTATGGAAAATACACCGTCGTGGTTCACGTTCGCTGATTTGAACAAGAGCTTCCACTTGGATTTCAGAAACTTGCTCGCCCCAGTGCTACTGAAATAAAAATAAAGTTAGTAAGATTTAAATGAACATAACTGGTAATCATTTACAATTTACCAGTACTTATGCAATATCATTAGACAAATCCACAAACTATTATGTTATATACCGGACAATACCCAACTTCGTCCGTCAGAGTATAACAAATCCACAAACTATTATGTTATATACCGGACAATACCCAACTTCGTCCGTCAGAGTATAACAAATCCACAAACTATTATGTTATATACCGGACAATACCCAACTTCGTCCGTCAGAGTATAACAAATCCACAAACTATTATGTTATATACCGGACAATATCCAACTTCGTCCGTCAGAGTATAACAAATCCACAAACTATTATGTTATATACCGGACAATACCCAACTTCGTCCGTCAGAGTATAACAAATCCACAAACTATTATTTTATAAACGGGACAATACCCAACTTCGTCCGTCAGAGTATAACAAATCCACAAACTATTATTTTTTAAACCGGACAATACCCAACTTCGTCCGTCAGAGTATAACAAATCCACAAACTATTATGTTATATACCGGACAATACCCAACTTCGTCCGTCAGAGTATAACAAATCCACAAACTATTATGTTATATACCGGACAATACCCAACTTCGTCCGTCAGAGTATAACAAATCCACAAACTATTATGTTATATACCGGACAATACCCAACTTCGTCCGTCAGAGTATAACAAATCCACAAACTATTATGTTATATACCGGACAATATCCAACTTCGTCCGTCAGAGTATAACAAATCCACAAACTAATATGTTATATACCGGACAATACCCAACTTCGTCCGTCAGAGTATAACAAATCCACAAACTATTATTTTATAAACGGGACAATACCCAACTTCGTCCGTCAGAGTATAACAAATCCACAAACTATTATTTTTTAAACCGGACAATACCCAACTTCGTCCGTCAGAGTATAACAAATCCACAAACTATTATGTTATATACCGGACAATACCCAACTTCGTCCGTCAGAGTATAACAAATCCACAAACTATTATTTTATAAACGGGACAATATCCAACTTCGTCCGTCAGAGTATAACAAATCCACAAACTATTATGTTATATACCGGACAATACCCAACTTCGTCCGTCAGAGTATAACAAATCCACAAACTATTATGTTATATACCGGACAATACCAAACTTCGTCCGTCAGAGTATAACAAATCCACAAACTATTATTTTATAAACGGGACAATACCCAACTTCGTCCGTCAGAGTATAACAAATCCACAAACTATTATTTTTTAAACCGGACAATACCCAACTTCGTCCGTCAGAGTATAACAAATCCACAAACTATTATTTTTTAAACCGGACAATACCCAACTTCGTCCGTCAGAGTATAATTCTCAGTAGACATCGAAAGTACTCACTTTGCCAGTTAAACGTTTCACGTGGAACATCTGTTTATGCTCTGTTCTTTAGTTAAATGTGCTTCTGTGTTCAAAACTATCAAATTTGTATCAGTAAATGTAAAGTTTTGACATCATGAATAATGTTTCTTTCCAAAATTCATCAATTTCTGTTAAGTATTTTTGATGACAATGCAAAATCTAATTTTGCCTGTTTACAGTACCGTTTTAATGGGTTCGGACTCAAGTGTTTAGCGACACTTTGCCCCTGTTTAAGAGTTGGTACAATATATATATGAACATTATATTGAACAAGATAAAGAACCTTTCAGAAGCTTGCAATGGGATAAATTATGAATCATTTTGATATGCTAATGTCAATAATAGCACTATCGTCAATCATCAGCCAAACTGTGGATATTATTTTTGCGCCAAAGGACAGGTGTTCTGGCTAAGAAAATACATTTAATATGCAGAGTACTCATATGCCAAATTGTCGGAACCAATCAAATTTATTCCGTAGTAATTTCGTATAATATATTTTGAAATATCTTAAGATTGTATGGCTTATGCATGAACATATTTAGATAATATTTAATTAGTGTCTCAAAATGCCGAAAAACAAGAACGTCAAGTAATACTTTCTGAACACTGTGTGCATTTATTAAATTGCTAACATCTAGTTTCCCCTTTCAAATGACCATCTACCAGTTAACGTAACGGTCACGTTTTAAAAGAGTAATGACTACATATTGCAAATTACAATATTACAAATATCGAATATTGTAGTTACCTCTGTCGTCCATTGCAAAGAGTCACAAGCATGACACCCAGAATAACAATTAACAACTTCATGTTTTTTTGATCAAATAATTGTTGCTCCAGCGTCATGAATGTTAAATATTTACAAATCAAGTCACATATATTGAAAGTTTAATAATTTTAAATATCCATGAATTAATGTGAAATGATCACCAGATATCTGTCACGTGACATATGAGGAAAATGTATTGCACTGTGTATAACGGATAATCAAAACGTCATAGGCGTATTCGGGCCGCCACAGGGGGATGGGAAAGAATAAATCTCAGGAAAGTTGTGCATTTACGATGTGTTTTTTTTTTATGGTGATTGTATGCCATATCGTTGTTAAGTGTATACCTTGTTACAGTGATTTGTTTTATCTAACCTTAAGGTTTGATAAAACAAATAATAAATATATATGTCATGATGTCGATCGTAGTTGTTAACTCCTGATGATAGGTGACTTCAGGTGCGGATATTGTTTGCTCATTGTGGTTTTGTGTCTTCTGGGATTTGTCAAACATATTATAGGAATATATTTGTATCGATGTCTTGTTCGAGGTATCAAACCTGTCAATCTAAATGATCCGGTACGATCATTTTTCATGATGATTTTTCATATGATTACGTCATCTTACTGCTTGCACGTTTACCGATTCAAAGTATATTCACATCCGCCCTTTTGCTCTTTCCGGAGTATATATATCAAATAAATAATACACTTTAAATAAATAATACACTTTAAATAAATGAAAAGAAAATGTAAAATAAAAAATAATAAGAAGACTCACAATGAAGAAAGACATCGTGTAATCTCGAGCGTCAGAGATTTCAGATAAAAAGGCTAAACTATAACTTATTTAATTGTTATGGGTAAAATGTAATAAGAAAGGAAGTGCAAAGCCGTGCAAAACTTACAACAACACTTTTTAAAATACAATCAACAAATTTATTCAAATAATACAAGGCAAGCTATTCACTTACACAATACAAATAAATTAGAGCCTGTATTTCTTTCAAATCTAATTCAATTATAAAGTCCAAATATTTATGGCAAGTATCCCTTTAATCAAAACTATCAAATGTTTCTTTAATCACAATTGTCAAGAATCTCTTTAATCAAATGTTATTTTAAGTATTTCCTGGTTTATTTATTCACATCCAGTGTAACTTAAAGTTTTAAATCATCAATATTTTTTAAACCTTTTAACTATTTTTTTCATACATATATATTAGTATATGCCAGTTTAGTTGATTAATTAAAAGATCAATGCTTTTCTTTTGTTTTACTAAAATTTTGCTTTTTAAAAACAAAAAGAATTAGTATTATGAAAAAACTTTTATTTTATGGTATTCTTATAATTAATATTAATAATTGAACAAACGCAAGTTATTTAGAAAAAAAAACTATGGGTTTGCCGCGAGTTATTCATAAATCAAGATTGTCATGTGTCCCTTTAAATATTTCTAAGGCATTCAACGTAATCTCACTCCCGAACTGACTAAACGCGCTGACATTGCCTAGTCTAAAATCGAACAATTTATGGCGAACAGTAATGGTCGTTAAATGAGATCGAGTGAATAGATACAAAGATGCAACTTCGAAATTTTCGTTATATATTGTATGTATCATATACTGCTGTTAATCGAATGGCACATGGCACTTGGAATATAATTATTAGACCTTTCCTTTTGGGCAAAAGACTAAAACAACACGTAACACACCAAATGCTACCCCTTCAAAGTTTCATCATTGATAGAATACGTGTTTGGCTCAGGCAGGTGAGCATATAACCAGTAGAGTTAATTATCACAGTATGAGTCACGTTTTATGCCATTACTACTAATGACACTTTCATAATTTATTATATTTTAAAGTCAATTAGCAGATAAGGTATATACATATAGTTAATTTTCCAGAACACCTGAAAGTATTCAAAACAATAATTTACAAGGATCGTTTGAGAAGCATTTTCCACTTAATTGTATTGCTGGTAATACATTTGCATACTAGTAATTAAATGATTTAATATATAGATAAATGATATAAATGTACAGTGAACGAAGTTGTTACGGATTAATCACAAAATAGACCCTGTATATGAGCTTGACCACGAGAAAGCCAACAGATGTACGAGAAATATGGTCTGGTCGTGATACTAATATTGTACGACTACTTGCGCCTCCATGCATTAAGATCACACTTTGGAGCGCAATGGCTAAGACTACGTGTTTTACATTCTTTAGTTATGGGATGGCGAGTTGTCCGTCGTCCGTCCGTCCGTCCGTCGTCCGTCGTTAACTTTTGTCTTGTGAACACTCTAGGGCCTTCATTTTTCATCCGATCTTTACCAAACTTTAACAGGTTGTTAATATTAATGAAAGCTCGGATAAGTTCGAAAACCAGCCAGATCGGAATAAATACCGGAGTTATTGCCCTTGTTTTGCTGAAAAATGCCATATAAAGCCTTGTGAACACTTTAGCACCTTCATTTATTATTTAATCTTTACCAAACTTGCAAATATTGTTAATATCAATGAAAGCTCAGACAAGTCCGAAAACCTGCCAAATCGGATCAGTAACACCGGAGTTATGGCCCTTGTTTTTTTCTGAAAATTGCTATTTTCTGCCTTGTGAACGCTATAGCACCTTCATTTATTATTTGATCGTTAACAAACTTGCATATATTGTTAATACTAATTATAGCTTGAACAAGTTCGAAAATCAGCTGAATTGAATCAGTAACACCAGAGTTATGACCCTTGATTTTTCTGAAAGATGCCATTTTCTGCCTTTTGAACACTCTAACACCTTCATTTATTATTTGATCTTTACCAAACTTGAACAGACTGTTAATATTAATGAAAGCTCGAACAAGGTCGAAAACCAGCTAAATCGGGTCACTAACACCGGAGTTATGGCCCTTGTTTTTCCCTGAAAAATGCTATTTTCTGCATTGTGAACACTCTAGGGCCTTCAATATTAATCGGATCTTTACTTAACTGTGCCAGTGTCTTTATATCAATGAAAGCTCGAACAAGTTCGAAAACCGGCAAGATCGAAATAATTTCAACGGAGTTATTTATGGCCCTTGTTTTGCTGAACACTCTAGCACCTTCATTTATTATTGGATCTTTACCAATCTTGCATAGATTGTTAATATCAATGAAGGCTCGGAAAAGTTCGAAAACCAGCTAGATGGGACCATTAACAGCGGAGTTATTGCCATCGGTTTAGTTAAAAATGCTATATTTTGCCTCGTTAAGACGATAGGGGCTTCATTGTTCATCCGATGTTTACCAAACTTTATCAGATTGTTAATATCAATGAAAGCTCGGACAAGTTCGAAAACCATTCATATCGGACCAGTAACAGCGGAGTTGTGACCCTTGATTTAGTTCAAAATGCTATATTTTGCCTAGTTAAGACTTTATTTTTTATCCGATCTTTACCAAACGTTATCAGATTGTTAATGTCAATAAAAGCTCGGTCAAGTTCGAAAACGAGACAGATCGGACTCAATTTTGTTGATGAAGATCTCCAACTCGGTCGATTACTTTGGTGGTTCCCAATCGCCTTTAAGTTTGAATGCGCATCCCTTTCAATTACTTTTCTTGCTTTGAAAACATTGATAGGTGCAAAAAGCTTGGCATGTTTATTGTTGTGTTTTTATGTTTAAAGTGACTGGATCTGGAAGAATAATTGGGGTCAATCTACAAATATTATCCCCTCATAATGTACATCCGTTTCGTATTAAATTTATTAAAGATTGGTTTCATACTTTTTTTTAAACAGTCTGGAAAGCACTCGATGATTTCTTGCCTCACCTCTCTATCCATTTCTTCACTTAAGCTGATTGACGAGGAAGCAGACAATATTTTCATTCGAGCAGATTCTTCGTTATTCAAAGCTATACGCAACATGTTCTCCGACCCCATATTGACCAGGAGTCTGATCACGTCAGACATTTTCTAAAAAATCTTTATCTTAATAAGGGCATTGATTTCTTTGATATACCAAGACTTTTTCGAGATAATTGTGCTGTTGATTCTATTCCTAAATATTTAAAAAAATCCGAAAATCCTATAATTTGTTATAAGTACAAAATTCTAATGAGAAAATTGATTTTCAACTACAACAAAATAGTGTCTGACCTTGATATAGTAAATAACACTCCTAAGGAATGCGAGTGTAGATCATCTAAATGTTGCTATGCTCCGGCCGGTCATGTCATTACTGGTAATTTTGATATTATAGATAAACGTATTCGGCATTTGTTTTCTAAAGGTCCGAAGTATAGATTGCCTTCTGTGATTGCTTTTAATGCATGTGGTGGTCAGATCTCCCATATTTTAGCATTAATTGGTGTCGTAGAGAACATGCTGACCCTAACTCAATTTCGACTTGGAAAAATACTATTTTTAATATCCTAGATACCCGTATTAACTTCTATACGGCTAACCCCTCATTACTCCTCCCTATACCTAGGTTTTCAGTTCGTAATTTAAAATCGGGAATCCAAGAATTTCATACTACGTGTATTTTAATTCCCGATGATAAAGCAGTTAATAATATAATTATTGTTTGACGCCTCCATTACGTCAAAGTTTTATCTCAGGAACTCGGAAGTACTAATTCGTATACTATATTGCAATCTAGTGAAGATACTTTTTTCGAGGCATATCACTCAGTGCATGATTTTCAAGGCTGGAATAGACGAAATTCAAAACAGCCTTGTACTCGAGTTGAGAACTTTAATATTCGTAATCTTTGTTTAACTCAAAAGCTACTCACCATTAACTTCGTAAAATCCTTGCAAAATTTTATTTTCCTAGCCCTGATCTTCTTTCCAAATATAAAAGTAATTTAAAAACTCTTCTGCGACAAGGACTATCACAACCTGACTTCTATGGTGGCGTGATTTACAAACTTCGTAAGATCCTTGGTCATGATCACTTTCAAACATACTATCTTTGTTAAACTTGTTAAAGGTTTATCAAAAAAGGTTATGACCCTATCATTTTGCAACGCACTGCCTGCTTGGTGGTGGACCCATTTTCACTTCGCCAATATGATTGTGCGATGAAGGTACAGGCTGTGGACCCTATGATGACGTCTACCTAAAGCCCAAAAGGACGATGACATTTGATGTTTGTCTGCAGTCTTGTCTTGTCGTGCCATCAATGGTTTATTCTCTTGTTGCTCTGGCTTCTGCCAAGTCACTGAGTACCTTCTTTGTGGCTTTCTAGGCTATTGTTTTGTTGTATTTATATATAAAGAGCATCTTTGTGTTTTACTTATATTGCCTATTAATGCTGCCTTGTTGGTAAGGGAACAGTTCATGGCAGATATTTCTTTATTTACCCTGTCCCGTTTTACTGGGTCGACAGTAGGGTACGTGTGAGGTTTGGTGCACCCTAGAACCTGGTTTAAACCCCCAGCGGCCTTTTTTTGCCACTGACCGTTCCAAGGCGGTAGCCCTATTGTCAACCCTTTTGTGTTTGTGATGTCTTATTGGCCTTTTATTCATCTTTAAATTTGTTCTTTGTTTCTGTGTGTGTTTGTGGTTGTCTGTCGTCTTTGAGTGCTTTCCAGACTGTTTAAAAAATAGTATGAAACCAATCTTTAATAAATATAAAGCCCGCTCCGACTACAAATTATTAGTTTTGTTACTTACTGGTGCTTTTTGATCATCAAACCCAATAAACCGGTGCTTGGTGGCACGAACGGTGTTGCAAATGTATTAATTCTCATGAACAGATTCTTCGAAGAGATCTCCTTTTCAATATGTACTGACATTAATAGCGTTTGTTTAATGCTGTATGGCGGTTGTAAAATGTCGATCCGACTACAAATCAGTAGTGTTATTACTTACTGGTCCATTGGGATTATCAAGCCCAATCTTGGTGACTTTAAAGTAGAATATCGCTTGAGCCGGTGCTAGAGGGCGTGAGCGGTGTTGCAAATTGTATTCCTTCTTATGAGCAGACTCAATAAAACAAGATATGCTTCTTTTCTCACTTGTTTGTGTTTTTCGCTTCCAAGGGATCCCCTCCTTCGTATTTATTGACATTCACACTCGCGTTTCTTCAGGTCTTTGTGGCGGCTGTAAAATATCACCCCGACCACAGATTAGAAGTGTTATTATTTACTGGTCGATTGGGACCATCAAGCTCAATCGTGGTGGCTTTAAAGTAGAATGCCGCTTAAGCCGGTCTAATGGACGTAGACAGATATTTAAGAAATTATCCTTAGAATGCATTGATATTTATTAATACATATTTCATACTAAACGGGTGTTCCATGGAACAATTGTGTCGCCTGCCGTGTACTTATTTGGGCAAGAACAATCTACTTTACAGGTTATGGTCAGTCACAATCTTGGTTAGGCTGGAGGTTAAAGGTATATGAAAAGGGCATACTTCTGGCAAAAAGCCAGAGTTATTGGATATGTTTAACAACATTTCTTGAGGTAAGATGATGATGTGCGTGCCGTTTTATGGACATATCAAATACTTTTCAAGTTTTGGCCAAAGTTAGGTTGCACGTTAAAGTGTGACGGACGACGGACGACGAAGGACAACAATATACCTAAGTGGCTGTCATATTACGCAGGTGACACAAAACTTCATTTTGTTCACCTGTCATATAGCCAACTAGACACTTTCACAATAAATGATTTATGTTTTATGAGACCACTCTGGCGTATTATAATTAAATTTAGTAATAATTTACTGATAAGTGAAGGACATATTGCCTGGAACACCTGTCATTTTCCGAAAATGCACGCAGAATATTGTTTACATAGTACCTCAGTAGCAATGTATGATTTAGCGAGCAATTACATTTGTATGTTTTGGTGATTATTCATAGATAAGAGACATACATATACGTATTTCTGATTGTTTAGAACACTAAATGTAATAATATCTACATTAAGGACAAATTAACAATGTATGCAGCTGCTTCTATTAATATATGCATATGTATGTGAGACTTAGCTAGTAGCTATCCCGCCGTCAACAGCCACATTGTACAACATATGTAGTCCGTTTCTAAAACTGCTAACGACGAAGTATATATAGCTTACATAGTATGAGAACCCGAACTCTAAAAACACAATATAAACGACTTTAACCAGTCAGGCCAAACTTCAAAACTAGAGCTTTGAATTAAGAGTTACCAACTCATAAATCCTTTTACGAATATACAATCACGTGTATTTTGATAACCCTTGACTTAATTTATACTTTTAATCGGCACATATGCATTACTATATGACCTGATAAACGGGGTTATAGTGTAATGTTGCCGTTATTGGGTTTAAACATATTTTATTTAATTCATATGTCGTTCGCTAGCAGATTGTGACAAGTATTTAGAACAACATGGTGCGTCAATCAAATTAGTATTATACATCCATATAGACCCGGGGTCCAAGAGTGAGCCAAGTGTCGAGAGGCCAAAGTGACCAGGCTAACATACTGATTATCGTGAACTTGCTCTATGGGACATACAACATGCATATTATTGTAATTCTGTACAGGTACCTATCGTCATCCATCACTCCGGCTCTCCGAGGTGTCCATACACCCACCCACCATCCTTTCACACACCGAAATACCGATGTTAATCAGACGTTGTGGTGGTTTTATGCCAATCTTAATTATTTTTTACGCATTTAACGCTAAAGTCGTGTGATAACATAATTTTAAACTCGTTCCCATTGCATATAAGCTTTATCAAATTCGTAACAATCATTACAACGATTGATTGTGAAACGTTTACCACGTGACAAATGATCTGCTCCAGTCAGGGAAATGATACATCCTTACTTCGAATTTATCCGTATGGTTCATTTACGTGCTTTTAACTTTCTTGTTTGTGTTTTTGTTTCAAAGGGATCCCCTTTTCAGCATTTTATTGAAATTCACACTATCGTTTATTTAGTGCTGTGAGGCGGCTGTAAAAGGTCGCCCGACTACAATCAGCAGTGTTGTTACTTTATTAATACTGATCCTTTTGGATAATCAAACCAAATCGTGGTGGCTTTGAAGTACAATACCGCTTAAGTCGGTGTTAGGTGGCGTGAACGGGCTTGCACCCTAATTACCTCTCATGAACAGACTCAATAAAACCGTGTCTGCGACTTATCTCTCTTGTTTGTTGCTTCCTAGGGATCACCTTTTCAGTATGTATTATCATCTGAATAACCAAAGACATTCATGATGATATTCCTTTTTATCCATCGTAAAATAGTCATAATTGGCAGCGTCAAGCTCCGATTCGGTAACTTTACCGGTCTTACAGCACATTTATTCTAACATTTTTCAAACTTTTTAAAAACGTATGAATGATCCAACCCAGAGAACTTGCTCCTGAAATATGAGCAAATAAAAACTCAAATATAAATATAGATATACAAATCGAACAGGAAAAACAGCATTCAAGGACGACAATCAACCACAAACATACACAGAAACAAAGAACAACTTTAAAGATGAATAAAATGCCAAAGAGAATAGTTCATGGCGGGGATTTCTTTATTTACACGTTTTATTGGGTTGACAGTAAGGTAAGTGTGAGGTTTGGTGCACCCTAGAACCTGGTTTAAACCACCAGCGGCCTTTTTTTGCCAATGACCGTTCCAAGGCAGTAGCCCTATTGTCAACCGGTTTGTGTTTGTGATGTATTATTTGGCCTTTTATTCATCTTTAAATTTGTTCCTCGTTTCTGAGTGTGTTTGTGGTTGATTGTCGTCCTTGAATGCTACTTTTCCTGTACGATTTTTATATCTATATTTTCTATGTAAAATAGTCACTCAACTGTGTCAACACATCCACAAATATATTTACCGTTTATAATATTTTGACACAGAAAGCCTGTCAATGTCACCATACAAAATCATTGGGATTATTCTGAAGTTTGAATGATGTGATAACATGGCTTATTTTATTTAGAAATGATGTTTCCTCTGCTCTCTCTGAATAAAATGACTATTCTGTGGAACAGTTTATTCAACATCAAAAGCGAAACATCTTTGAGTAAAATCGCATCAAACTGTTCTGATTTAAAAGGAACAATTTCAGCCATATAATTATTCTTTCTGATATTATGTTCACATAAATAGTATTGAATTACTGTCATGTACTTTATGGTAGACATTGCTCTCCTAAAGTACGCATTTGTTGAAAATTTCACTTGACAATACTCCGTTCTGAATATTTTTCTAGTACGGAAGGTCAGTAGCGGATGTATGTTCATGAAATAACTATTCATGAAGGACCTTCGAGCTACAACTAAGTAATGTGTGTGGGTCGTTGTATATTTATTTTCATAAATCACACCGGTTGCGCATGCGCAGTAGAGGTCTGTAATCGACAGTAGTCGGCCATATTTTTCGGTGGGATTTTGAGAAATAGGTCATAGCGATTTAACGTGATGAGTTTGATAGATATAGTATTTTGTTAGTGTTGTTGTTGCAGATGTATTTGACCTTAGTTTGGAGGCAGGTACTGTGGCAGTTAGGGCCACTACTATTTGGTGGTGAAGTGTCAAGTCTGCGTTCGGGCAACTGTATTATTTAGGGCTATGAAGGGTTAATAAACACCTTTTTATAGTAAATTATATGGAACTGATTGCTTATTTTTTAAATGAACGTGTGTTTATATTATATCTAGTTGCTATATTGTTTATGTGTACGTTATTGTTTCAATCTCTAGCAAGAGTTGTCGTTCCTTGCACTTTTTATTAATGTTTTCCGTTTGATACGATAACGCATGCGTGGAGATAGCGTGGCGCCATTTTGTGAAGTCTTGGTGCGGATGCAGTTTATTGGTAAACTACTGTTCTGTTTTCTAGTTACTGGTATGTTTTATGTAGTAGACTAGTGCTATTTGATAGTTTAGTTACCTAAGTGCAATACTGCGGTAGTGTTTTGGTCAGTAGTTAATTGTGCTCTCCGTCGTCGCCTGGAATCTGGATGTGACTTGTATACGTAATTATTGCATACTCATTTACAAGCTCTGTTTACTTTAAATGTAACAGGAAACATCCATATCGCGCATATTGTCGCGTTAATATTGACGTGTTGTAAAACCATTGTACTGAAACTTCTATTTTGTATACTCGTTAGGGATTGGTCAATTTGCAGTTCATACCACAGGAAGCTTGTCATGTGATGTACAAATAATAGAATTTTTGTTTCATTGTCTTTTCATTGTGAAAGATTCTCACGATGGCACGACAGTATGTTTGTTTCAAGGACATGTTTTTGAAGAAAATTGAAAATTAAAACCTATTGTTCGTTCTAATTATTTGCTTTTATATTAAAAATCCTTATGGATTGTTTTTTATTATATATGTATTATGATATAATTATGCACTCGTTCTTTCGCGTATAAATATTGCAAAAATAAGATATAGGGTCCTATAGAAACCACAGCGTCCGAACGCAATGGCATCGTAGGTCCGCACTGTACTGCAAACAAGGACTTGATAATACAAAGAAAGAGACAAAAAACAAGACAGGGTTACCGACTTGGAACGGTCAGTAGGCAATAAGGCCTACTGGTTAGCTTGAATCGATTTTATATGCGCACACTCCTCGCTATTATCCTGTCTTCAGCGCCCAAATAGACAAGACAGTTTAAACAAAACTACATCCCATCAAAAGGAATTCTCTAACAATAAAGTCCACATCCAGAGAAACTAACTAAAGAAACACATACAAAATAATAAACATCTCCGGAATCGTACTGAACAACCATAGTAGTTGCAGCTAAAGAGAAAACCAATCTAAGGTACGACCAGAAAACCCGAGGGACGAAAGCTCATACACCCACCTCCCTTAGTTGGGGTGTAGGTGCAATCATGAAGTCCCAAGATGTAGTCCAGTCATCGCACAAGTGCGCTGTAAAATCAAAGGGTTATATCCTTTCTGACGAACTTCCTGATTAAATTTGTAAAGCGGTCAGGAAATCCGTCAGACCCCTTTAACTTTCGAAGTTCATAGACCACATCTCCATAAAATGAGGGTTGTGATATGCCTAGTCGCAGAAGTGTTTTAAGGTTGGTGTTGTACTTTATCAGCAGGCCCTCGTTGCGGCGGTAGAATTTAGAGAAATATCTACGTAGTTTGTGATAACGAAAACCCTGCTGAAGAAGTTTACTTGTAATAACTTGATTTGGATCATTGAAGTCTATAACATCATTACACGCTCTAGCAAATCGAATGAGCTGGGAGATATACACCCCGTATGAGGTACTAATATGCGGAAGAACTCGCGCACATATCCCAATACAAATATAATAACATATAAATATACGTGTTGAAGCAAATCATAAAACACAACTATGTTATATAGTTAATATTGTATTCAAGCTCAATGTGGATAAGCTACAACTTAACAACGGTGAGACCAAATTGATTCTTATAAGCTCTGAACACTAATAACCGTTTCCTGTAAAGAGCTGTAACATTATTGAGCTATTTGACAGTCATATTTTATCTAAAGAAGCCATGTCCTCTAAAGTATATTTTTAACAAGAAAAGGTATAACACATATATTATACCATGGGAAGTACGGACTGCATGTAGATGTTCTGGATCCAGGATCGTTTTGATAGTGAAGGTCACCGGCACCTTGACCTTTAAATGAATAAGGATAAGGGTCATGTACTGGTCATGAGCAACCATTCATCTTTTCAAGTTGGAGGACCTAGATCCATCAAGTTTGTAGTTGTTGATAGGACATCGTATTGATAGTGAAGGGCACCGCAACCTTGACCTCCGATCTAGTGACCGGAAAATAACAAGAGGTCAATGACCTTGAAACTCTACTGATTGATTTTGATTTCAGGAAGTAGTCGATACAAACTTGCTTTTTGAAAATCTATTTTTAGCCGTAGCGGCCATCTTGAATTTCCGGCCGACCTGAAATTTTGCTTGGATCAATTAGACATCAAGAGCAGCTTTCCTGTGAAGTCTCATGGAAATTCGTCAAATAGTTTCAGAGGAGTAGTCGCTACAAGTTTTCATTATATAATTCTATGTAAACAAAGATGGCCGCTGACAGCCATGTTCAACATTGAATCAAAATGATGTTCGACTCCTATAACCATCATGCCATGCTGATCATTTTAGAAAAAGTCCCATAGCAATATCTTTTATAGTTTTCAAGAAGTAGTCGCTACAAACTTATTTTTTAAAAATCTATTTTTAGCCATGGCGGCCATCTTGAATTTCCGGCCGACCTGAAATTTTGCTTAGATCATTTAGACATGAAGAGCAACATTCATGTGAAGTTTCATGAAAAGCCATCAAGTAGTTTCAGAGGAGTAGTCGCTACAAGTTTTCATGATATAACTCTATGTAAACAAAGATGGCCACTGGCAGCCATGTTTAACGTCGAATCAAAATAATGTTCGACTCGAATAACCATCATGTCATGCTGATCATTTTAGAAAAAGTCACATATCAATATCACTTATAGTTTTCAAGAAGTAGTCGCTACAAACTTATGTTTTTTAAATCTATTTTTGACTGTGGTGGCCATCTTGAATATCTGGCCGATCTGAAATTTTGCTAGGATCAATTAGACATGAAGAGCAACATTCCTGTGAAGTTTCATGGAAATCCGTTAAGTAGTTTCAGAGGAGTAGTGGCTACAAGTTTTCATTATATAACTCTATGTAAACAAAGATGGCTACTGACAGCTATGTTTAACATCAAATTAGAACGATTTTTGACAAGGACCAACATCATGTCATGCTGTATCATTTCTAGGAAAAGTCCCATATGAATATCACTTATAGTTTTCAAGAAGTAGTCGCTACAAACTTGTATTTTGAAAATCTTTTTTTAGCCATGGCGGCCATCTTGTATTTCCGGCCGACCTGAAATTTTGCTAGAATCAATTAGACATGAAGAGCAACATTCGTGTGAAGTTTCATGAAAATCCGTCAAGTATCAAGTACTTTCAGAGGAGTAGTCGCTACAAATAAAAGTTTACAGACAGACAGACACGCCGCACCACGGCATAAGCTCTGCTGATCTCTGATCAGTGGAGCTAAGAACAGGTTATCTACTGGTCATGACCAACCATCCTTTCAAGGTTGAGGACCGTAGGACCAACCGTTGTGTAGTTATTGATCGAACATCTTTAGATAGCGAATGTGACCGCGACCTTGAACTTTGATGTAGTGACCCCAAAATGAATAGGTGTCATCTAGTTGTAATGGTAAAGCGTTCTTCCAAGTTTGGGGGCCCTAGGTAGAACCATTCTGTAGTTATTGATCGGACATCGTTTCGATAGTTAATGTCAACACGACCTTGACCTTTGACCTAGTGACCCCAAAATCAATAAGGGCCATCGACTGGTCATGAGCAACCATCCCTCTAAGTTTGGGTACCCTTCTGCCAACCATTCTGTAGTTATTGATCGGACACCGTTTGGATAGTCAATGTTAGCCCGGATGTGACCTTTGACCTGGTGACACCAAAATCAATAGGCGTCAAAATGAACATGGCGCTCCGACCACACTTTGTTGTGGGGAGCAATAATCTATTAATTGAAGGGCACTGGCTTAGTCGTTGCTGGGGTGATTTACGGAAGAATAACCGTGTGACAACCTGCTGTAAGGATGAGTATTACTACCAAGATATAACGGTCATGATTGAATAATCGGTAGGGAACTGAAGAAGTGAAGGGACACTACAAAATCTGAGATGAAGATTGCTGTGCATCCCTTTAAGTGGGGTGCATGAGATGTTGTAGATTTGGCGGAAAGTGACAAATGAGAATAGGTATTTTGTTGAAAAATATGTTTAATATACAAAAACAACATTACTGATGTGGAAAAAAACAATTGTATGTACAACTCAGTGTGTCAGGTCCCTGCCAAGACTTGAACTTGAATCTCTTTTCTCGAAAGAAAAGTGTGTTTCCTTACACTACAGAGATCGCCCAGACATCACAAAAAGAGTGTACAAAACTAAGCGAAATTAATAAAGATGTAGATCAAAAGAATGTCAAACTAAAACTAGAAATTGTTATTGGACAAAAACATATGGCTCCCCCACTCGCCCGAAATGACATAATTGACGACTCTAGGTCCAACCGTTCTCATTGATCTGAGATCGTTTTGATATTCAATATCCCTGTGACTGTATCTACAACCTGTATCAGTAATATTTATTGGTCAACCATCCTTCCAAGTTTGAGGATCCTAGGTCCAACCATTCTCTAGTTATTGATTGGACATTGTTTTGTTATTGATCGGGGATTGTTTTGATATCGATAGGGGTCATGTTCTGGTCATGACCAACCATCCTTCCAAGTTTGAGGACCCTCGGACCAACCATTCTCTAGTTATTGATAGGACATCGTTTTGATAGTCAATGTCATCGCTAGCTTGACCTTTGACCTAGTGACCCCAAAATCAAAAGGGGTCATCTGCTGGTCATGACCAACCATCCTTACAAGTTTGAGAACACTAGGTCCAACCATTCTCTAGTTATTGATCAGACATCGTTTGATAGTCAATGTCACCGCGATCTTGACCTTTGACCTAGTGAACATCGATTTGATAGTCAATGTCACCATATGTTGACCTTTACCTAGTGACCCCAAAATCAATAGGGGTCATCTACTGGCCATGACCAACCATCCTTCCAAGTTTGAGTACTAATATGTGACACCACACAAGATGTTAGTTTATTGTTTTTGACAAGTATTGACTTTAACCCGCTGCAGTTTGCAACAGTTAGGTTATAGGCAATGAGCAACCATGTGTATTATCTCCTGAGGTTGGCAATATGCATTCCATTGTATAATTCGATATATGCAGTAGGGACTCGTGACTGAAATGGACATACCTGTATATTGCCTTATTATTTAATGGGTATTTCCATGTCTTCCGCATGCTTACAGTCCATACCGTGGAATGCCTTATTATTTAATGGGTATTTCCATGTCTTCCGCATGCTTACAGTCCATACGGTGGAATTATTTCCATTCACCAAAGGTGAGATGTGTTGTGGGGAGGGCAAAGAAATAATAAGTTATATTTTTACTGCTGAACATGTGGTGTGCGACCATAGTGGTTATATGTGTGACCTTGTCAGGGCTGTAAAAATCGAATAGACCCACGCTTGATCTAGTGCAAAGCCGAAGTCGGTCGTGTCACTTTCCCACAGATTTCTGTCCAGACTAGTGCAATTTAAAAGAGAGAAGGGAAAGTAGGGCTTGCCGCTGTTTAAAAGATTTCAGTCCCAAATTTGTCATGCAATTAGCATCCACAGTGGCGATCAGCAGTGACCCCAACCAGTAACCATGCCAAAAGTCCCGCCTCCATTTCAATTAAATACATGTGATTACCTGAAAGTCGCGCAATACTGAAACAATAACACTAACGCATTTTTTAATTAGCAATCAGGCTGATTTGTCGGCACTCTTTCGATGAGTAACTAAGGACGTTTGGTCATGGAAGTATGTTTGATATAAAACGGTAGGTATGCTTTTTTATTGTTTCTCTGTGTATTGTTGAGCGTAATAGTTTCAGACATCAAAGGCAAGTGGGGTAACAGAAATGGTTTTACATTCTGTTCTAATGACGTTCGAGGGATTGAGTTGTCAGAAGAAAATGAAACAAGAGGTCAATGACCGTGAAGCTCTCCTGATTGATTTTGATTTCAGGAAGTAGTCCCTGCAAACTTGTTTTTTGAAAATCTATTTTTAACTGTGGCAACCATCTTGAATTTCCGGCCGACCTGAAATTTTGCTAGGCTCAATTAGACAACATTCCTGTGAAGTTTCATGAAAATCGCTTAAGTAGTTTCAGAGGGGTAGTCGCTACACATTTTCATTATATAACTCTATGTAAAGAAAGATGGCCGCTGGCAGCCATGTTTAACGTCAAATCAAAACGATTTTCGACAAGGGCCAACATCATGTCATACTGATCATTTTAGAAAAAGTCCCATATCAATATCTCTCATAGTTTTGAAGAAGTAGTCGCTACAAACTTATTTATTTTAAATCTATTTTTAGCTGTGGCGGCCATCTTCAATTTCCGGCCGACCTGAAAATTTTCTAGGATCAACTAGACATCAAGAGCAACATTCCTGTGAAGTTTCATGAACATCCGTCAAGTAGTTGCAGAGGAGTAGTCGTTACAAGTTTTTACTATATAACTCTATGTAACCAAAGATGGCCACTGGCAGCCATGTTTAACATCAAATCAAAACAATTTGCCACAAGGATCAACATCATGTCATGCTGATCATTTTAGAAGAAGTCCCATATCAATATCACTTATAGTTTTCAAGAAGTAGTCGCTACAAACTTATTTTTTTAAAATCTATTTTTAGCTGTGACGGCCATCTTGAATTTCTGGCATATCTGAAATTTTGCTAGGATCAATTACACATCAAGAGCAACATTCCTGTAAAGTTTCATGACAATCCGTCAAGTAGTTTCAGAGGAGTAGTCGCTACAAGTTTTTACTATATAACTCTATGTAAACAAAGATGGCCGCTGGCAGCCATGTTTAACGTTGAATCAAAACGATTTTTGACAAGGATCAACATCATGTCATGCTGATCATTTTAGAAAAAGTCCCATATCAATATAACTTATAGTTTTCAAGAAGTATTCGCTGCAAAGTTGTATTTTAAAACTCTATTTTTAGCTTTGGCGGCCATCTTGGATTTCACATCAACATGAATTTTTGCTAGGATCAACTACACTTTCTACTGTTTCACCCAATGGCAGTCTACAATATTTACCACTCAAACATAAATTAAATCTCTGAAGAGTAAATAAGGATTGTTTCCTTTACTGTGTATAAGGAATTGTAATGAGTATGCAAGACGCAGTTATAACATAATGAGAAAGCGTTATTCGGACTTGTGTCCAATTCTTTGGGACTAGCCACACTTCCTTCTTGGGACTAGCCACTTCTGACAGGGTGACTAGTCGCGGACTAGTGCCTACAGAAACTATTTGTACAGACGTGCTTGTATGAACATGTGCAGGAGATATTTAGCATGGGGAGAAGTATATCTGCAGAATGTAAGTAGTTGCAAGGGTGTACATGTTGAAGTGTGTCACACGTGAGACAGGAATGATCTTGCTTCCATAAGCGTGTGCCATTCAATGTGAGCATGTGAACATGTGCAGGGGTTACCAGGGTATGGGAAATTAATTTATTTCATTCTAAATGTGAACAGGAGCCAACATCATGGTGCAGGATTTGCAATAGACACGTACACATGGTTTTTGACCGATGGAAATTCAATTTGGAACAATGCGGCCAAAAAAACAGGTAGGTGTGTTCCTTATTGCAACCTCTTAAGAAGTAAGGTCGGTAGGTATGCAGTTTCCTTTTCTTTTTGCAGCAGCAAGATATTGTGGGGTTGTACATGTATTTATCTCTCACACCCCACACAAGTTGATGGTACAGCTGAAAGTTTGTCTATGATTCAGTTTACTGCAACATATTGTAATAACAACGGCGGAAAAAGGCCCCTAAAAAACACAGACAGTCGAGCCGATGTAGACACAGGTATTGTTTTTTGGCCTGGGAACGCACCTATTTTTCCACTGTGCTTGTATATTGCTTGTGTATGTTTCATTCCACGCAGCAAGCAAATGCACTTTTACGAAAGAACAAGGGCTCCCTAAACAACAGTGTTTCACACTATACATGTCTGCCTTGATTGCCTCACGACCAATCTAATTCGCTGCAAACGGTGTAACTGCGTAATGTAATGCCTGTTATTGCCGATCATTGTGTTCTTAATGTAATGAGTGTGTTCTAACTGCATGAAGAGTTGTGCTGATGGAGACTATTATGATGTGAGTGTTTCAACTGTTACATTTCTGGCTACTGGGTTGTCATTGGTTAGCGGTAAATTAGTCATTTTTCCAGTGGACAGTACACCCTAAATAAAATCTGACCACCGTCACAGTATGCACCGTGATGTTCTTTTATTTACACAGGCTGCAATTGCAGGCCATCTGCGATTTACCTTCAGTAGCAATTTACACTTTTGCATTCTATGTCATGCATTATTTGGCAATCACTATTAAACATTTGAAGCGGAAGACAATTTCATTCTTGTTCCTTGAAGATGCTTATGCCTGGATTATATATTCACCACTGTGATATGGCGTCTCCTATAACCGATTTCGCGGTGACAGAACATAAAGTTCAAGTAGTATTTCATATACTGGAAATTGAAGTTGTATTTGTTTATTATACTGAAAATGAGGACTATATTTCTAATAAATTTTCTTACATCCTTGCTCCTTTCCCCAGCAAACTTCACACACACAGTCAGACATTGCTGTCTTTTGAAACCACATTTTGCAATATATATACAAAATCTACGCTTGTTGGGAAGCAACGCGCCATTGCATCAGGGAACGAAATGGGCGCTCGCCCGCTCGCAAATGCGACCTGGACGAGGTACGGGCGAGTACACAAACAGGTGCACTAGTCCGTATTTGCGAGTGCTGTAATCTGCTGTAGTCTACTCAACATCGTCAAATACACACCTTGCATACAATCAACAAAAGATCAAAAGCGTCTGAAAATCCACATTGGACAGAGGAAGAAAGATCACTCGAATATTAATAGTTTCAACGGTGATTTCCTTTTCATATTCTTATTTTTCGATGAATTGTTGTATAATCTTTTTCTATTTTAGCAAGTTCGTATCATACAAAACGCTTAACGATGATTGCATTCACAAATGCAAGCTGCTAAATAACACCGGGAACTCGCACCTGTCTTGGATGGTTTAATTTGCAGGACCCGGTACTGTTTTTGATGTGATTCGTGACGCGATCATAAAACTGTAAAAGAAATTAATATTGTTTTTGTTATATGATGCAATGGATAAATAAAAGGAAAATAAAGGTACATAGAACCATATCAGGTTTTTAGCTCGACAGAGCTTACGCCGTGGTGCGGCTTCCGTCGTCCGTCTGTCTGTTCGTCTGTAAAAAAAAAATTGTAGCGACTACTCCTCTGAAACTACTGAATGGATTTTTATGAAACTTTACAGAAATGTTGCCCATGAAGTCTAGTTGATCCTAGCAAAAATTCATGTTGATGTGAAATCCAAGATGGCCGCCAAATCTAAAAATAGGATTTTAAAAAACAAGTTTGTAGCGACTACTTCTTGAAAACTATAAGTGATATTGATATGGGACTTTTTCTAAAATGATCAGCATGACATGATGTTAGTCCTTGTCGAAAATCGGTTTGATTCGAATTAGCCATGTTTACATAGAGTTATATAATGAAAACTTGTAGCGACTACTCCTCTGAAACTACTTGACGGATTTCCATGAAACTTACCAGGAGTGTTGCTCTTGATGTCTCATTGATCCTAGCAAAATTTCAGGTCGGCCGGAAATTCAAGATGGCCGCCACGGCTACAAATAATTTTTCAAAATACAAGTTTGTAGCGACTACTTCTTGAAAACTATAAGTGATATTGATATGAGACTTTTTCTAAAATGATCAGCATGACATGATGTTGGTCCTTGTCAAAAATCGTTTTGATTCACGTTAAACATGGCTGCCAGCGGCCATCTTTGTTTACATAGAGTTATATAGTAAAAACTTGTAGCGATTACTCCTTTGAAACTACTTGGCGGATTTTCATGAAACTTCACAGGAATGTTGCTTTTAATGTCTAATTGATCCTAGCAAACTTTCAGGTCGGCCTGAAAGTCAAGATGGCCGCCACAGCTAAAAATAGATTAAAAAAAATAAGTTTGTAGCGACTACTTCTTGAAAACTATAAGTGATATTGATATGGGACTTTTTGTAAAATGATCAGCATGACATGATGTTTATCTGAGTTGAACATTATTTTGATTCGACGTTAAACGTGGCTGCCAGTGGCCATCTTTGTTTGCATAGAGTTATATAATGAAAACTTGTAGCGACTACTCTTCTGAAACTACTTGACGGATTTTCATGAAAGTTCACAGGGATGTTGCTTTTGATGTCTAATTAATCCTAGCAAAATTTTAGGTTGGCCGAAAGTTCAAGATGGCCGCCACGGCTAAAAATAGATTTTCAAAATAAAAGTTTGTAGCGCTTCTACTTCTTGAAAACTATAAGTGATATTGATATGTTTTTTTTTCTTCTAAAATGATCAGCATGACATGATGTTGGTCCTTGTCAAAAATCGTTTTGGTTCGATGTTAAACATGGCTGTCAGCGGCCATCTTTGTTTACGTAGAGTTATATAATGAAAACTTGTAGCGACTATTCCTCTGAAACTACTTGACGGATTTTCATGAAACTTCACAGGAATGTTGCTCTTGATGTCTAATTGATCCTAGCAAAATTTCAGGTCGGCCGGAAATTTAAGATGGCCGCCACAGCTAAAAATCAAGGTCATTGACCTCTTGTTTTTAACCTATTTAAGTGGGGCCGAAATTCATCCTCTTCTCAATTGCTATGTAAGAATTGACCAAAACAACACAGAAATAAAAGAGTTGACCGGTGTATGAATGATTTAAATGATAATATACACGAATGGTGAATTGTATAATAAAATGGCTTTATATATGTAAGAATGATTTTTGTTCTGATTTTATGGATATTTATTCTACGGACCAGTACTGATTGACATGGACCAGAACCGCTTAAGGTCCACTGGTCCGTAAAAACCAGTACTACCTCGCATCCCATTTTGATCCCTGTTGCAGGTGACAACATGCGGTATGATCGCGGGGATTTGTGACTTCCATTGAGAAACGGCCGTGGCGATGGCAGACTGCATGTGGATTTGGATGGGAAATTATCGCAAAACTGGACAAATATAACCAAGGGTATGGTGTAGTAGGAAAGGAAAGCAGTTGCTAAACCACATCATGACCGTCAGTGTGACCTTCAACTGTTATTTCTGTATGGACATGAGACAGTTCTTCGCTATATTGTAGCGCTGATGGAGTAATATGACAGGACATAGAAGTTAAAGTCAGCTTCTTCTTTTGAGACAGACCAACAGAACGCTGACATACTAATCCCATGTATCATAATAACCTTTGGGAATGTGGCACATAAGTGACAGACAACACGATTGGTACTACCAAGTGGAGTCATTTACAGCAACAGGTACTTATACACAACTGCAACCAACACAACCAAAGATAACGTTACAGCCTCCGTGTTTACATTTGACACTTACATTTTGTTGTTGGCTTGTGTCCCTTACATGTGTCGAATCACAGCTATGCCGGTTTCCGTAAAAGGCAATGTAGCGGGAACCTGTCAGACTGAAATGAAAGCAGGATAGGGAATGAACGTTGGCGTACATTAAACTCTGTGAATGTTTCGGTTTCACATATACAGAAACGTGTTTGTTGGAGATAGCTGCTTGAGCTTGCATTCTTTGCAGTGCCTGGCTGCGGTATCATGCAAAATGTAACACATGCAGACTTTCAGCACAGGATACACACAAACGTTGACACCTGCCGCTGACATACACATGTAAGTTCTATATCATGTGTGCAACAACCCAGCTGAACTGAAACACACAACCCCTGGAATGTCCTATGCAAATTCATTTCTGCACACGACCTTAAGCGGACGTTATATTTTACTATGATGTAGTCATGATGAGTATGTGCTGTACATCTCATGAACAAAACTAAGTAAATGCCTAGTATGTAGCCAACGTTGTTTCTACCAAATATCAAGTAATATTTTTACCCATATCGTCACCTTCAGAGTTTTCCGCACCTGTACATTTGGGTATGATGAAGGTGATGTCGCCATGATGAGTATGTCAAGCATGTGGATAGATATAGTAAGGCCCTGTACATGATGGTAAGGCCATTTCAACATTGTGGTAATCAGAATGTACTGCGAGTTTGATAAAGGGCTATGTATAAATGCAAACATTGTAACCACATGAAGTGCACAAAGCAAAGTACCACTTGAGCAAGTGGTCCATATGGGTAGCAGTTTCACCTCTAACGTGACACACTAATTGCTTCCAAGTATGTACATTGAGCAAACTTAGTGCTCTTATTACCGAAGGGCCTCATAAATGCACAAAGTTACAGTAAAACAATGCAAAACGTATATATACCAATATAACCATCAACACCAAACAACTTAAAACATACCGAAGGCAGAGGCCAGAAATTCCACTGCTGACGCAGACTACGCTGGAGAGAACGACTTCATATGACCAATTTGTACCGACCTTTAACACACGTGCAAGCCGGACAGCTGAAAAACAAGATACATAGTAATATTCACCCGTTATGACAATGGGCTACTGTAAAGAATATTTACATATACGTATACTAACTAAATGTTCCCAGTGAGTGAAAGCAAACTTTGTCAAACCTTTAGAGCTGCTGAAGGTATTTTTAATCAATGCAACTGTTTATTTCAGGACAGATACAAAATCAAACAAATAAATCTTGCATTCAACAACGCAAAGTTTGTTAACACTTGCACGACACTGACTCACTATCCGTTTGTGTAACATGTACGCTGCCACACAAAAATTAAGGCTACTAAGTGCTAGTAATGTATTTACTTATAAATTGTAATGTTACTGACTTGTTTTATAAATGATGGCAACTGAGATATCTTAATTCTTGTATTAAATCAGTAAAACATATTAGATATGTGTAAATCAATGTCTTCTTTTGGAAGAAATATTTCATATTGACATACACTTTTATAATTAATGCGCGACACGTTTTCTATCAACATCTTTCACAGTTTTGTTATTGGTGATTTCTAAAACCACCGCTTTTTAAAATACCGAAGAACCAGAAGTCAAACCAAATGATATCCCCTTCGAATTTTAACATGAATTTATGATCATGTGTAAAATAAACACTGCCTTCTCTGTTGAAAACTTGATTACATACCAGCAAATGTTACTTGTACTCATGGACATGTAAGTTTGAATTAACATTTGAAGCGCAAAGCAGCCGTCGAAATTAGCACAATCTCGAGACTGGTGAAATGTCTGCCAGCTTTGCCCAATATCCAGGAACACCCAGCGTATGTTACTTGTACTCATGGATATCTAAGTTTAAATTAACAGTCAAAGTGCAAAGCAGTGGCAGAAATTAGCACAATCCCAGCTATGCTAAAATGCCTGTCAGGCTTGCCCAATATCCAATAACACAAGCCCAATGGGCTAGTTAATTTGCCGCTCTTTTCGACATGAGAAATCGGAATCCAAACGTGGGAACTCCATTAACCAATCGTCCGAGAAACATTTTACTAGGGAACAGAACATTACGCAATTGTTCTTACATAGTGCATTAAACGTTTAAATGCAGTCAATAGTCGCAACTCTTTTTATTTTGCGAAATCAGACAAATACAACAATATACTTTCTTTGTTGTTATTTTGTTAAGGGTTTCCTTTTACCATTCGGCCATTAGCACATAGTTTACAGCACACAAGCAAAACCTATCCGGTAAAGGCCTCAAAATGTAATGCTTGTGTCCAATGATTACCCATTTGCATTTCCTTTTATTGCATATTTTTGATTATCACATGGCTGCATGGAATTCACATTTTGCCCGCCCAGACCATTTTTTACTCGCAACCGCCAACTGCTAATTTCTGTCCCTGGCACACAAAGAGGCAATCAACATCAACACATGAAATTTATATATATAAGCAACAAAATTGAACCACTTGCAACATACCGAAGTCACGTGGCACGGTGTAAACAACTTCTCGCTGGAGGGAACCTCTTCCTTTAACACAATCGACAGGCTTCACCACCACTGCAAGGACTATTACGAGGCCTGCTGAAAGGAGAGAAAATTTGATATAATTATCTCCCATTTATAGACATTAACAGCAGCCCAACATTCTCAGCTTTGGGTTATTTTTCCAGTCTGACACACAAGAAGTGCATAACGGCAAATTCTAGTTCCCTGTCCAATTGCTGCTATTGCAGTGCATACGACAAAATACGTACCTGTTATATCCGAATACTTCAAATAACACAGGTCACATATACTCATTCTACTAATACATGATAGACATTGAAATGAATTTTTAATTAAAACCCGTCATTCTCCCCATGCTTTACAAACATCAATCACTATACCGCTCTCCTTTACTCATGAGCCAATTCAACAGTAAACCAAACTTTCATTACTAACTCCCCAATCACCTTCTGCTTACTTGACACTTAGCATATACTCTGCCAGACATAACAAAAGATGTGTGTATTCAGTAGCACGTGACCCCCTTTACTGCATCAACACACCTCATACCTTCAGGCAATTACACAAAGCCAGGTCATAACTTGTTTACTAACGGCAAACGCTTGTTGATAACAATCAATACCTCAGGGAAGCCCGAGGTATATTTCTTTGACAAACAGTCATGAAATGTCTTCTCAACATGCGCATCGCACCTTATGTGCCACATGCACATCATATTCTCTGTGACGATGTATGACCTGCCCCAATTTTCCCCAATAACGTCCGCCAAACCTACCAAAAAAGGCACAGGACTGCAGATACGATTATCCCCAAGGCAGAAGCTGTCAATCTATTTGTACACTGGATGTGCAAAACACATTACTTGAATACAATATGTGTTACCCTGTCCTTCCTATTCGCCAATGCACAATCTCACTGTCAATGCCACATAAATCTCATACTTAGCAAGGCATAGGAGTATTAGCACAACCCTCCCGTCGAAAATGTTATGCACTTAGCAAGCTTAAATATTTCACAGCCATTTCTCAAATGCATATATATTTTCCTTACCAAATCCACATGTACTTACAATGGCAATCAAGTGAACTCTTCTTTAACACTTCCTCGAATACAACCACACGAAAGCACTGCAGCTTTCAAGATGGCTTCCAAAACAAACGTGAGTGACAGATCTTCCACAACAAACATGAGTGACAGATCAAACCCGACTTACTCGACGCATGCGCACTCGCATACAACTAACAAAACAAACAATCTTCACAGGCGCCCCAACCTTTCTTCGCATTACTAAATTTAAAACCGTCACAATAACAGAATATCACATCTACTTACCTTTCACCTAAACTCAAACAGCCGTGAATACTTCCTCAAACACGCCAAAAACAATGCCGCCTTCCTAAATTGACAAAATCGCCTAACGGGCATACGTACTCGCACAAAAAACAACAACATCAGTTGACCTAGATCACAAGTTTTACATCACATTGGTACAATAATCCTTCAAACACACCCCAACCACATCAAACATTCCCCTAAACCGTACAAGTATAACGAGATTTTCGAAAATGTACACACACATCCTGCATTTTCAATTTCATCGCGAATAACAGTCAGCCGATCACTGACCACAGCACAGGAGTCGAGAGCTCTCGATAGCGCTTGAGACAAAAATACATTTAACCAATACATCATCTCCAAACTCACAACATATACACGTACCTACCTTTCGTCGCGAACTTTTGGACAACCGTTACTCTCCAGCTCTAAGCATTTAGTTTAATATCCGCTATGGAAATGCCAACGATATTCAACTCTGCTGCAATAAAAATGGCGTCCTCAAAATGTCTCTAAAATTGTCTGCGCATGCGGGGTAAACGTGACGTAGACATTAACACCAGATTTATAAGTACATATTAGTATTTATCCAAGAGATAGCAACTTATGTAATACCAAATTCAACGTCCCGTTCATGAATCTTTATCCACTACTGTCTTTCCGTACTAGAAAAATAAGAACTGCTTATGTGGAATTTATCACATATACATTATACATATAAACCACCTTCATAGGCGATTTAAATTTATTTTCTTTTGATACTTTTTTCTTTGTTACAAAATCGACCCACGATTCTTGAAAAGTGGGCAATGGAACGAGGCCGTCTACCGGCTTGAAGGACTGGAAGAACTTAATGATCGCGACATCGTTTCTATGACCGAATGCCTTCATGACGATAAGGAGTTCTTCTTCAGACATTTTTTTGTCATGATTTACATCTACAACTTCATCAAACATCTCAACACAGTTGACCGTCCGACTATGGAATTCCTTTTCATCCATTATAAATTCTTGATCATATGCATCGATAAACTCTGTCTCTGTAACTTCGTCGTTTTGATCTCTTACAACACATTCATTCCACCATTTGTCAAAGGTTTTATTAACATGTGAATGATGCAACTCCGAGAACTCTCTCCTGAAATAATATTCATATTAAAAATAAAATCGATGCCCAAATCTCCAATGGAAGAAATATTAAATACTATATATATGTATGTGTAATTTGAATATTTTTGGCGAGGCCGTTTTTTGAATGTAAACATTTTATGTAATTTGTTATAGTTCGTAAAGTATTCGCAAGCTACCAGAGACAAAACCTCATTGCCAACAACGTCAAAAACGGTTAGCTATGATAAACGCCACACCATCAAATGGATGCGTCCATCTCTACAACACGGAGGGTTCCATTTTGCTCTTACATAATTATGACAGAGTATCAGAACACATGATTGAAGACATTAAATACAACAGCATTTTCGACACACATACTTGCCTTATCTGTTTGAAGACATTTCAGACAACAGCTGGACTATACACATATACCTACCTTAGCTCCACCAAATCTGCCATGGAAAGTACGCCGTCGTGATTCAAGTCTATTCCCTTGAAAACCTTCTTCCACGTGGAGTCTAGAGACTTGTCCGCATGCCTACCATAATAAAAGGATGAAAAAGCTTGAGATTTTTTAAAATGCTGAAACTGAGCGCGTGGAGCGAGAACTTCAAAATCGTACATATTGGTACGTGACCGAGAAAGAATACAATTAAATATATAACAGATTACATTTTATTTTACCTTACATTACAGCATTGTATCTGTAACACTGTCATAAGAAAAATAAACAAATACAATTAACATTCTGTGTTCTTGAAGTTATAGGTATAATGCTAACACTGCTTTGTCTATATACATGTAGTACTGTTTCGTCTTTGAAATTGATTGTATCATTCATGTAGTTAAATATCAAGAGAATTGCATGGTCGTTTGTTTTTAAAGAGGCTCTACCTATATCTTTTTGTCCACCAATGGATATAAACTTTACTTAATTATAAAGAGGACTATGAAAAAGGTAAATGGCAATAATTTCACCCCATGTACTATGCGTTTTGCTGGGGAAAAACAGGATTGAAAAGATCGGATTTTTTAAATTGTATTCGTAATTGTTTTAGACAAGCCGATTGCGGAGATTTTCCGATCCTATTCGTTTACAATCGGAACTGCCTCGTCGGTTTGGCGAAGAGTTCTGATCGATTCGTTTACTATCGGAACTGCCCCGAATAGTTTGTTTTCGTTCAAGTGAATCGCACTGCGCATGTCCGAGAAAATCGTAACAACTCGTAGATTTCCGGCAGGAATAAACGGCAGGGCAGCATTTTATTCAAGATATTGTTTAGATCATAATTAATAATTTACAGAACTGGAATATGAACCATATTTCTTCTTAGAATACTCAAAAAATAGCTTTGTATACATATAAATGCAGTAATATTGAGTATTTAATATTTTACATTAAAAATCGCGTAGATATAGGTAGTGCCTCTTTAAGTTGATCATTCACCCATGATAACTGAGCAACAGTGTAATCTCTAAGTCCTAACCTGGGAGCACATTGATTTTGTTTATTATACAATGTCTCCTTATCAAATAATAAAAGCACAGCATACATGACAAAGTTATATATAAAACATCAAGAGAATAAATGGTAGTTAAATTTGATTTTCATACTCACAGCACTTTAGTTTAAACCAGAAAGCACATTTATTCAGTATATTATAATAATACTAATTGTAGTACATTTTTACTGTTTACATCAATTTGCAAAAGCACTGTTGACACTATAAAGTTAAATTAAAATATAACCCACGCTATTGACTTATTTTCGGGTTTTTTATACCGCGCCTCCAATGCCAAAACATCAATACCTATGCACAAAAACGCTGTAAATAAATTTTACACTTGAAAAGCCTGTAGTTTCGACTAAAAATCCGGTAAGCCGGTAATCGCACAAAAAATCCGGCAGTTATTGGCTCATTTCCCGAGAAATGGCAGGCCTGTGTTCGCCCCATTGCTACTAAAATACCAATGGAGTAATTTAGATGTAAAGGGAGATTACTATTAATCAATACTCGTTTACAAATAATACTATTCATTATCATACAACATGTGCATAAACTGTTATCTTATATTTCGGACATCCATATTTGCCCGTCAAAGTGTAATACTCACTTTAATACCCACTAAAGGATTGGCGTGGAATGGAACACAGCTGTTCTGACTGGCATTTAAAATATTGACGGAAAAGCATTTGGTAAAGGCAGTTACACAATATTTTTAAGTTGTTCAGTTCTCCTCTTTAGTAATATATGCTTCTGTTTTCAAACAAAAAAATCAAATATTTCATCTGTATCAGTTAGTGTAAGATTGTAACAACAATTCCGAGTTTCATCAATGTCTATGAATACCTATTAAGACATTGCATACAAATCAACTAATTCTACAATTTTGCCTGTTTCGATAATCATTTTTAACAGGTTTGGGATACATGTTCAGGCCACTTTGAAAGTGCTGAAGCGTTGGCATATGATTTATATGAATACCTTGCAAAAATCTGCGATATGATGACCCGGTGATATTTACTTTTATGTGACTTAATTTATAAGTGTACAGTACAAGTGATCCGCTTTCGGGTTTAAAGGGATTGTTGCGATACAGCCAAACAGCTCTATTATTGAGAGTTTTAAAAAACTTGGAAAAAGGAGAAAGCATGATCAAAATCGGATGATAAAACCCCCCAGATATGACCATTTTAATTTTAACAAGTTCTAAAACGTATATGGGCCGCCATTTTTAGAACTATGGCGTCATAGTTCCAAATGATCATATATGAAAATATTTATCAATATCATTTAAAGCATATACAATGAACGCAAAATCCTTTACTGATCATATAAAACAGTATTGCCATTAAGTATATTTATTTTCCATACAGTTGCTGTCATTTTGGCTTAATGCTATCTAAAGACAGATGATCCGTTTTCTTTGGTAGGTAATATGAATTGTATTCTCTAGAAACCAATAGGCGTTGGCAATGTCTTAATTTCTTTTAAAACAGTTTTTTTTTCCTTTTAGATTTAGAAATGAATTCCCATGCATTAATTTCAGTTGCAAAATGTCAGATCTCTGACCCTTTCTAGCCTCAGACGAGATTTTATCTTTATCAACTTATTGCATTACTGTGTAAAAACTCTTATTGCATTACTGTGTAAAAACTCTTATTGCAACTTATTGCATTACTGTGTAAACATTCTTATTGCATTACTGTGTAAAAACTCTTATTGCATCACTGTCTAAAAACTCGTATTGCATTACTTTGTAAAATCTCTTATTGCATTACTTTGTAAAAACTGTGGTATCTTACGAGAGGACCATATTTGACACCAGGGTCACCATCCGTAGAATTTGTGTAAAGAATTATATCATAAAAATCAAGAGATCTGTCATTCATAGTTTTGAAGAAATACATTTTTTCTTATTTTCCTATAAATTTGTCATAAACTTGAGGGGTACAGCTACTCTTAAGAGCAATGCTAGTAGCTATCCCGCCAACAACTGCCACATTTTACAACAGATGTACGCCGTTTATAAACCTACTGACGAAGAGGTATATGTAAATTACATATTTTGAGAATCCATATCCTACAGGCTCAATATAAACGACTTTAACCAGCCAGAACAAACCACAAAACTGGAGCTTCGAATTAGGAGTTATCAACCCATAAATTATTTTACGCACATTCAACCACGGATATTTTAAGAACCCGTAAATAAACCTATACTTTTAATCAGAATAAATACATTATTGTTTGACAGAGTTTTATAAATTGTTTTGTAGTGTAAATTTGCCATAATTTGCGTGTTAGATTCTTTAACATGATTCTCGTATTTATTTGAAAAGAAGGCAGAGATAATTTGTCAGTTGATTATTTTATAAAGTGTATAAAATAGCAGTTGTCGTAAAATAAGAATTCAGTATATTACCTATAATCAATCTGTATTTAAACAATGCCTAACATTTGAATTTTTAACTACATAAAACTATTAAAAAACTGTTTCTTAAAGGAACACTCGGCAATGCTGACAGGAATAAAACCACTGGATCCCTGTTAGTTTTCTACATACGTTGCCTATTTTTAAACCATTATTTGAATACATCGATCGATGCATTCTAAAGGCTTTTTAATTATTACTAATTATAGATTATATTTCACAAGTTATAAAGAAAAAAGAACCCAAATGTGATTACCTGTTAGATTACCTGTTGATATGCAGGCAGGAATACAGCAGTGATACTCGATTACTAACTCCAGATTTAATACGTTATTTCATAGCCGATTTGTAAAAGTGCGTTTTGTTATGTTACCACTAAATAAAACTCGTTCCCAAATATGTATTAGTTTAGATATTATATAAATAATGTCTAAAAATAAATGTCATCACCAACAACATCAAGCAATCATTTTTGTACATTATTTACGTTAATGCATTCGCTAACATCGTGTTATATGATTTAAGTGACAACTCTACGAATTTTTAACAGAGTACATTGAAATATCAAAGATAGTATTTACCAACAGAGTACATATCGCATTGAAATATCAAAGATAGTATTTACCAACAGAGTACATATCGCATTGAAATATCAAAGATAGTATTTACCAACAGAGTACATATCGCATTGAAATATCAAAGATAGTATTTACCAACAGAGTACATATCGCATTGAAATATCAAAGATAGTATTTACCAAAATAATCCAGTGCAGACAGTTGCAAGCGAGACGGCAAGGATAACAATTGACAACCGCATGTTTGAGGGATCAAGTTGAACTAGCGAAACACATGCTGCTCCGGAGTCATAAATGTTAAATATTCACAAATCACGTGACCAAGAAATGATCTTATTCTAGCATAATTAAACATTCCAATATCAATATCATATGATTATCACGTGTGACGTGACCATCATTAAATAAAGCATTTATTATTATTATTATTATTATTATTATTATTATTATTATTATTATTATTATACTCTATATACTTATATATCTATATTCCTGATATATATCGGACTCTCCTCAGAGTCAGGTTATATAACACCTAACATATACAGTGTTTATACTCTATATATTTATATATCTATACTCCTGATATATATCGGACTCTCCTCAGAGTCAGGTTATACAAAACCTAACATCTCCATCGTCTATAATCTATACATTCATGCATATATACTCCTGATAAACATGTATATCGGACTCTTCTCAATCCATCCAACTCCAGGTCTTTAATCTATACATGTATGCGTTTATACTCCTGATATATACCGGACTCTCCTCAGTGTCAGGTTATATAAAACATAACATCTCCCGTGTCTATTATCTATGTATTTATATGTCTATACTCCTGATATATATCGGACTCTCCTCAGCGTCAGGTTATACAAAACATAACATCTCCAGTGTCTATACTCTATACATTTATATATCTATCCCCCTATATATATCGGACTCTCTGCAGAGTCCGGTTACATAAAACCTAACATCTCCAGGGTCTATAATCTATACATTTATATATCTATCCCCCTATATATATCGGACTCTCTGCAGAGTCCGGTTACTTAAAACCTAACATCTCCAGGGTCTATAATCTATACATTTATATATCTATCCCCCTATATATATTGGACTCTCTGCAGAGTCCGGTTACTTAAAACCTAACATCTCCAGGGTCTATAAGCTATACATTTATGTATACGCCTGATATATATCAGACTCTCCTCAGAGTCAGGTTATATAAAAAACATCCACATCCAGTGTCTATAATCTGTACACTTATGTTTCTATACCTTTGATATATATTGGAATAAATGTAGAGATTACAGACCCAGGAGATGGGTGGTTTTATACAACCTGACTCAGAGTAGAGGTCACTATATATCAAGGTATTGATACATACACGTATAGAGTATAGACCTTGGAGATAGCTGGGTTTATATAATTTGACTTTGAGGAGAGTTCAATATAAATCAAAAGTATTGACACATGATGTATATGTTATATACCCTAGAGATGGATGGTTTTATAACCTGACTCTGAGGAGAGTCCAATATATATCAAAGGTATTGATAAATAAACGTATAGATTATAAACACTCGAGTTGGGTGGATTTGTATTACCTGGCTCCGAGAAGAGTCCAATATATATCAAAGGTATTGATACACACTGTATAGGTTATATACCCTGATAAATGATGGTTTTATAATATGAGGAGAGTCCAATATATATATATATAGGGAGTATATATGCGTGCATGTATAGATTATAGTTCATTTCTTTATTTAAGCCAAATGTGGGCCCTGAACATGTTTACATAATATGCATAGCTATACATAGTTGTCACTGGTGAGATGAGGAAGAACCTAATGTATTTATATAGCAAGTGATAGTATGTAACAAACTACATGAATATTAGTATTTCTCTCTTTCCATCCCATGCAACAACTCATTCATTTACTTAGGTCTTCTATCCATTCAGTCTTAGTCAACTAACATACACATACAGACATGTTTATGCAATGTAAGTATGCCCCTTGACTTAGTGATATATATATACTCGTACATAGTCTTGAATTAATCAATGCAATCTCCGTTTGAAAATATGCTTTCCGCCAGCTGCTATGCCCATCTTACTGTATGTGGTATAATAATCATTTAAAGAGGAACATCCCTTTTTTAAATGTAAGAGTTACTCGAAAATGATTATACTATTAATTATATATCAAAAACAACCTATTTTTATCGGGAGTTATTGCCCTTTAAATGTTCTAATAAACTTTCTCCAGACTACCCCTGGCAGATTTCAACGAAACTTGGCAAGGATGATCAATATCAAGCCTAGCTGTGCATATCGTGGCCGTGTTCCAGCTCAATGATTTTTGGCGGAATTATGGCCCGTTAAAGGTTTTAATACACAACCGTTGTCCAGACTAGTCTCTTCTGAACTCAGTTTAGATAAATCTTCTTGACACACTCTGCTGAAGCGGTACAATTATTATTTAAAGACGTTATAATATTATTTTTTATATAGAAATAACTACCCAATAATGATTATACTATTAAGATAATAATAATAGTAATAAGACCAGAGACGTAATAAACTTAAATCACTGGACTGACGTGTGTATTAGCCTTTAAATCATCAAAACAATCTCCGTTCCGGTAATTTATATCTCAGTTTCGGTCCGTTTCGTTATAAATCAACTCCATTCCGGTAAATCGTGTAGCGTTAGCTCCTCCCATCAATTAGGTACCGCCTCTGACTTTGAGGAGAGTCCGATTATCTAACCGTGAGGAGAGTCAACGAACGTTTACCGACGTAAACAACTTTGAAGGTATTTCGGAGGAAGATTTAAACATTCTTCTTGAAAATAGAGATTCATTGTCAACAAAAAATGTCATAAAGTCATCCTCACTGTGTTAAAATCATACTGCACGGAAAAAGATTTGGATATTCGACAAGAGAATCTTGTGGTTTGTTGAGCTAGTTTTATCCATCGGCCAGGAAAGCAAATGGTGAATTGTACTCTAAAAAGTCAATGTTGTCAATCAGATATGGCCTGCAGAAACACTTCCAGAAGCTATTTTCAATTGATATTGTGAATGACCAGGAATTTGCCACTTCCAAAGGGTATTTCTTGCCATGCTTACAAAATTAAAACAAGAGGGCAAAGCCATTGTGAATCACAAGGAATCTCTAACCAGGCAGAAACTTTATAATTACTTTGACTTAGATACACCTTCTGGGCTACAGAACAAAGTCTTTGTTGACTTCATGCTGTATTTTTGTAACCGCGGACGGGAAAATCTGAGGTCTATAAAAGTTACAGACGTCAATGTGGCTCAAAATGTAGTACATCGAATTGCGTGATATGATGACGAAAAACCACAAAGGACAAGTGCAGGATAATCAGAGCCAAGGTGGACGCATTTATAAGACTGGAACTGCCTTGTGTCTATTTCGTTCCTTTGAGAGTTACATGTCGCACTTGAATCCCAAGCTTGATGCTTTCTTCCAACGTCCAAAGCTTGCAGCTGATGGTGATACTTGGTATGATGCAGTTCCATTGGGGAAAAATACCATTTATGAATAAATGAAACATTTGTCTGCCAAGGCCAAACATTCGCAGGTATACATCAATCATTGTCTGCGGGCCACATCCATCACTTTGCTGGACAGATATGAAGCTCGACATGTCATGGCTATTTCTGAGCCTAAGTCGGAAACAAGCATCCGAAGCTACGCTCGAATACGCGAGGACCAAAAAGAAAAAATGGCTCTGACATTAGCTGAAGCTGTCACAGGTAGATAATTTTCATTTTTCTAAAATGATTGTTTTGTTTTCCTTACTTTGAATGGAACTACATTGTCAAAAACAAATCAAGTAAAAATCAATGATCAGATGTAATTTTCTTGGTACTTTTATGTTGATGCATGTAACAATTTTATTTAAACAATGAATAATGACTTTAATTGCATCGTCTATAACATACACATATAACGTATATTAGATGTACATGTACTAATGATGTAGGCATTTATTTGCACAGTATTCTTAATTCATTGAATTTTTATTAAAATCGTGATCCCAAAGCTTTTTTAATTCTGTTATCTTTTTATATTTCTCATTAAAAAGGACACTCTGTTCAGCGTGACCCGATGTTAGCTGTGTCCGTGCCTGCTCAGCGTGACCCGATGTTAGCTGTGTCCGTGCCTGCTCAGCGTGACCTGATGTTAGCTGTGCCTGTGATATCCTATAAGTCCTTATATCTGCCTAGTTTGTGCTTCCAAAGGATTATTCCTTTCAGAATGTATTTATATCTATACATAAAAGAAGACCAGCAGATATTTATTTATGAATTGAATAGCCCAAAATCTATAATCTGTGGTCTTTTTTAATGTTGCTCAGACATGTGTCTTAATAGTCTGGCTCATGGTTGGTAGTAGTATACAGTTATCCGCATGTTAATTTACAGTGCCTGCTCACCGCGACCCGATTGCTGCTGTGTCCGTTCTTGATCCAGCCTCATTGTGTTGTGATACAATTCTAATAAAATACATAATTGATATTTTGTTAGGCACATATTTATTTGTAAAGGTTAAAGGAATATTATGTTTTTGATGGTTTCTTGATAAAATGAGTGATTGGGTCTATGCAAAAGAAGTGCAATATGTGGCAGATGTATTTAAATTCTTAAAATAATATTATTATCATTATTATTATTCATGTGATAACTGTATATTATTATTCATTGAAGTAATACCACATTGTTTAATAGCTCTCACTCTGAGATGTGAATCTTAGTTTTGGAATTTTATTGTCATACTCATCCATAATTACAGGAAAACTACTTGATGAGTGCCATTCAAAAGTGTGTTTGTGGGCGGTGTTGTAAACAAGACGCTCTACTGGCTAAAATGGTTCTTATATCAAGGGGTTTCATCATAAAATTTTCTTCAGTATTCGTACTTTTTTAAAATGTGCAACAACACCCACAGCCTAAAGTGAAACCCAGGACACCATGCTAACAAATGAAAAAGAAAAAAAATGGTTTACACAAAATAACAAAAAAAGGTTTTTCTTTAGCAACAAAACAGAAAATAATGATAAAATAATTTTATTTTTTTAAATGTTGGCCTCCAGTTTGATTTGAACAACGCGGCCATATTTATTGCTGGATTGGGACGATTTGTATCAATCTGAGAAAGGACCACGCACATATGCTTCTTGTGAAATTTCGTCAGTCTAACCAGCAGTTCATTTAGGAGAATTCGTTTAAAGAGTTTTCTGTTCTTAGTAACGACGGCCATATTTGTTGACGGATTGGTACGATTTGTATAAATCTTAGAGAGGACCATATTGCAGTTTCGTCAAATTCTACACACAGTTCATGAAAAGAAGTCGATTTTCTATTATTTGTTGACCTATCGGGACGAGTTGTATACATCAAACTTGTTCAATGTTGAAATTCTACCTAGCAGTTTCAGAGAAGTTGTTTGAAGCAAAAGTTAAAGACGGACGGACAACTAAGCTCTGCTGGAGTAAAAATAGGTGCTAATCCAGCTTCTAAGGTGTGCGTGTGTAGAGAGTGTGGTTTGGCGGGTGCAACTCTATTGCTGATATAAGAAATTGAGAAAACAATGCAAAATCGCTAGAACATACCACCTTTTGAGTTCACGCCTTTAAAGACCTTATTGAAACGATGACTTTTTATAATATTGCTTTTCTCGGACCAATCAAATATTGAATTGTGAGGCATCATAGTATATTTTTATTTTATTTCTGTCGATATTCTATTTAAATATAAAATCAGTTATTAATTAGAAATGTGCCCACATGACATGGATGCCCCTGCTTTTGCTTCACGTATTATTACTATTTGAACTCTGGAATTACTGAAGCGATGGTGTCGAACTTGGCCGAGACATAACAATGACGCAAGTTAGAGCGTGGACAACATTTACCACACGCACGGGCGCACGACGAAGGTAATACTATACGAGATGTGTTCTAGAGGTTAGTAGACGTTTCCCGTGATTCTGCTAATTGTGACTCAATTCTTGTGTAATTCTTGTTGAATATATCTTAATTATTTTTAAGTTACCAGACTTTTTTTCTCGAAATATTAAAGCTTTTAAAAATAAACGCTTCTATGGCAACCAATATAACTAAAGCCGTGGTGTATATTTCTCTAAACGTTTTGATATTTTTTGATTAAAAAATGTCTTGGCGAATAATTTAGATATATTCAATTCAACTTTCACAGCAACTTAGGCACAATTAACAGAAAACGGGAAAATCTACGAACTTCTCGAACACCCCGCGTATCTTCGAAAGGCGGAGGCATTAAACATGTCTTAATATCTCGAGAAGACGAGAACAATTTTTAGAAATTGCAAATGCGAAAGCTGAATACCGATTTTTCAATGTTTTAACTCAATAAAAGATGAAAGCAGCAAAACCGTGTGTTTCCAAACAATTATTCTTGTTTACGTTGATCAAATCAGATATACGGTGCGAATTTATATTTCGTTTTAAAAGTCAATCCGTTTGAAATGATAGGTATTTATGCATGACAGACTACTGAAAACATCAAAATCACAATTCTCCAACGGTAGCAGTCGTCACATAAAGAGTTTATGCATATAATGTTTTGAATTAAATAAAAAATAAGTAGATGGCATACTTGCAAAACCGATGCAAACAATATATTGAAACTTAATATCAAAACAAATAAGGCGTAATAGTAACGTTTCGCATAACTGGTTTTAATTTGTAATTTTAATGCAAACTATATTCCTTTTAAAACCGATGCAAACGATATTCAAAACTTGATTTCCAGTTTTTTTGCAAAAGTTTTAGCATTTCCGTAAAACTACTAGTATAACATATTTTAAAATAAATAGTTGATAAAATATAGGTTCCAATGGTTCCTACAATGAATAAATTTAACTTTTTGAAAATCAAGAAAAAATGCAAACGTTATCCTTATATGTTTTGACATAAGAAAAACGTTGTTCGAGCATCAATAACAAACGGCTACAGACAGCCGACACACGCTTTACACCGAGGGTTGGTACTATTTTGGTGTCTTCTTTAGACTTTATCTTATCGCAATCGGTTAAATAATAAAAAAAGTTATTCAGACAAGACTCACCTGATTTGGACGTTTCCGCCATGTTTTCTAATGCGAACGTTATTCAAAAGTCATGTGGGTTCCCCGCATTGTAAATGACTCTGGTACAAAACGTTTATAGCATATTTTTCTCGTTTGCGATTTATACTGCACTCTCGGGCCTGCGGCCCTCGAGAAGCAGTATAAATCGCATATATTCGAAAAAGTATGCTATAAATATTACTTATAATTAATATTAATGATGGAACAACTGCATCTTTCAAGAAAAACTTACGAGACGCCGCGAGATTTTTAATTTTTTCTTATCAAGATTGCCGTGTGTCCCTTTAAGATTATCGTTATGTAACGTTTCTTTGTGAATGCTGATTGATCTCATTCACCAACGTCCACGTGCTGCATGTGCGCTATTTTACTCAAGCCATATATGGACATTAATAGACAACGTTCAATAATCGGCAGCTTTCGGCTTGAAATTGATTGGTTCTTAACGTCACATGGTGCATCACGTGAAAAAGCCGAGTGAAATCGAAAAAAAAATAAGCCCCCATAGTAGAACTGATGTAAAACAGGTAAGAACTGTTGATTATTTCTCTTTTATTATCTGTAAGCCTGTTTCTGTTCTGTATTGCAATTATTGCAGCACGAGGAGTATCCTGCAGATGTTTTTACATTGATGCATACGGGAATCTGTTGGTTTATATCGTGAGTATTGTTGCAAAAAATAAAAATAAACAACAACAATGGCGTGGATTTGCGCCATGTTTATATTCAGGAAATTGTCTTATGAACAATGTCCTGTGTATACTCGGTACATTTGAAAACGCAACACGTGGTATTTTGGTATTTTTTGAATTTCTAGAGTGGAATTGAATTCCTCATGCAAAATGTGTATAAAAGATATACAAAATTTTGAATTGGGCAGAGTTCTTCCTGTGAAACTGAAAATTCATTTTGGCTGATTTTATGAAATTAATGGTAATAACGCAACAAATTGATTTCCATTATACAAAACATATATAACAGCAAATGAAGAATAAAAAAGTGTTCTAAAAATGTTATCATTTTATGTACAATCTGACATTAAAATATACCATTTTGTGTGCATCCGCCTGGAAATATCCACAACCTTAAACTAAAAACAAATAACATCCATATATGAAATCCAAAATTTTGAAATTTATTTCATTTTGGCTCAAATTTGACCAAACACAGAGGTGTCTCCAAGCAATATTACAAATGTATATGTGTTACTTAGCATGCTTAGATCATGCTTGAAAAATGAGGTGCCAGGTAGGTAAACAGATGTGTGTATTCAATCAATAGTAGTGTGCTTGACCATACATACACTGCAATTACCTAGGCTAACTTGCCTGTATTATTATGTCATGATAATGTAAACCTTCAGGAACCTCTATACTTTGGGTATTAAATTGTCACCCCATTATGGTCATTTGAAATTGATTTTGAGAATGTGTTCATGTACAATATTTGTAAAGTTTTAAGTGATTGGTATACAAATTAAAAAAATGGATTTTCAGCTGCCCTAGATAAGACTGAATATTACATTGCTATTGATAATATTTAATTTCCTTCTCTGAATATTACAGTGTGGATGCAGGAAAATTGCAGCTTTTTAGCTCGACTATTCGAAGATGTAATCACCCCGGGGTCGGCGTCGGTGTTCGCGTCGGCGTCCCACATCAAGGTTTGCGTGTAAGCTGTGTTAACAAGTCTATATCTCTTACATTTCTTATCCTAGCACAACCATATTTGGCCATGGGCTTCCTTATAGCATTATCTTAAGGGCTGCATAAGCAATTTTGGTTCCTGTGACCCATGGGCTCCCATGGAACCCAAATTATGATAGCCCATAAAATGTGTCCCATTTCACATCAAATTTTGCGTGTAAGCTGTGTTTACAAGTCTATATCTCTTACAATTCTTACCCTAGCACAACCAAATTTGGCCATTAGCTTCCTTATAGCATTATCTTAAGGGCTGCTTAAGTAATTTTGGTTCCTGTAACCCTGGGCTCCCATGGAACCCAAAATCTGATAGCCCTTAAAATGTGTCTGTTTCCCATCAAATTTTGCGTGTAAGCTGTGTTTACAGGTCTATATCTCTTACATTTCTTGTCCTAGCTGAACTAGATTTTAGAATTGGTTTCCTTATAGTATGTTGTAAAGGGTTGGATAAGTAATTTTGTCTTCTGCAAATTCTGGGCTCCCATGGAACCCAAATTGTGATGGCCCATAAAATGTGCAATAAAGGCAGATCTAGGTTTGCATGTAAGCAGGTATATATCTATAATTTTGGTTTGGGATTTCTTATAGCATTATGCATCTTATTCATACTTCACCGATATTGTGGCATGGGCTCCCTCCTCGCACACCCCCACCCCCTCCCGCCCCCACCCTCCTCCACATTTTTTATTTTTACATATTTCTGTGTTGTTTTAGTCAATTCTTACACAGATAACTTGCTAATTGATAGGTTCAAGTTTTGCGTTTAGGTCACTTTTTCACAAACTGTATGCACTAGACCTTTCAAACTTTGCTTATAGTTGTATCTTGGGTGGTACATGGCAACGTGACAAAGCAAATGGTGAAGTCACCTTGACCCTCCAAGCAAAGGGCAGATAACTTTTTTAGGTTCAACTTTTGCGTTTAGGTCACTTTTTCACAAACTGTATGCACTAGACCTTTACAACTTTGCTTATAGTTGTTTCCTGAGTGGTACATCGCAACATCTCAAAGCAAATGTGGAAGTGACCTTGACCCTCCAAAGCAAGGGCAGATAACCTTATAATTTTTACCTTCAACTTTGGCGTTTAGGTCACTTTTTCACAAACTGTATGCACTGAGACCTTTCAAACTTTGCTTATATTTGT